>ML779834.1:335627-350791 GCA_009831015.1 Picea engelmannii | reverse complement strand
CAACGCGACCACTTGGAGCAGCTTCTTAATGCAAAATAAAAAGATTACAAATATATTTTACAAGAGATTTTCTCACAATTGATCATGGAAAATGACCCTCCATGCTCTTTAAATAGAGATCATGGAACAATCGGGTGTTAAGCCACGGATCAATGATCGTTAAGATCGAGGAGAATATGAACCATCGAATCACTCTATGTCGGGAACATGTCGTGACCTTTGGATTTCCTAACTACAAATTCATACTAATGCATACTAAAGAAACACACTTTTACCTAAAAACACATTAGACCAAGTAGATCTTAACTAACTCCTAAGTGTCTAAATATCTTAACAAGCCCTACTTCTTGATGGCAAGTTTAGCGATGACATAGGTAGTGCATGATTTGATATACATGTTGACATCATGTTAGAGATTTAGTTAAAAGAAGTACTTTTTCATTACTGCCATTATTTTCTACACACTAAAGGGACTTTCCACCCTATTATAATGTGCCTCAAAAATAAGATTCCCATGATCACTTTAAAGAACACAAAGATGGACCAAATGGCATAGAAGTTAATTCAGGGGCCTGAGGGTGAAAGTGAGAAACTATTTTATGTCCTCCCAATGTTTAATATGCAACAATGAAGTTGGGATCTTTGTCATACAATTGGAGCCACCCATAACTCTCATGTCCATGAGAATTAGGCACTATGGTTAGTGCCACAATTAGAGGTTCATTGAGAAAATGCACAACTTAGTTTATACCTTCCCTTATTACACTTAATATTCATGTGGAATTGTTGGAGGCATGTGGACCGCTTCTAATTGCAGTTGTTCTATAACTTTCCCTGCATTTGCATGAATTGCAAGGGCTTGTGGTAAGAGTGTATGATTGTTTCGTTTCCTAGAATATAATGTCTCCATTATTGGCATGCCTACATAATGGAGTACATCTCTTTTTAACATGTGGGATACCTACGAACCACCTCAAAGAGTGTCTCATTGTGATAGGCCACCAGATGTTCATGTTGGAGTGAGGACTATACCGAAAACATAATCTAAAGCATCTATCTCAATCTTGAATAGTTGTTGTAGGTATAAAAAAAAATTGGGACTAATCCTAGGCAAAGGTAGCGCTTTGAAAACTAAGATCCTTTCTATTGTGCCTCAACCCAATGGCTCTACCCTTGGTTACTTTTCTTAGGGACCAAGCAACATGAGAGAATTCCAAGATGAACCTATAGTAGTAGTTGGTGAGGCCCAAAAAACCATGGAACTTTGTTACTGCCTTCAAGTCTCCCAATCATGAATGACCTATATCTTGGCTACATCACCAAACACACCATGATTATCCATGATGTATCCCAAATATTAGATTCTCTACATGTTGAAAGAGAACTTGTCTAGATTCACATGTAACTTGTTGTTGCCACAAGTTTCTCAGCACTTGTTGAACGTGCTTCATATGTTCCTCCAAGGTTCCACTAAACATGAGGATATCATCCAAATATACCACAAAGGAATTGGTGATTGGCTGCAATATATCATCCATCATCCTCGGAAACATTGTTGGGGATTTAGTTAAGTCAAAAGGAATAACCAACCTCTTGAAAAAACTTTCTTTAGAGTTAAGGGTTATCTTCCACGCATTGATTTTCTTGATTCGCACTTCGTGATAGCCTAACTTCATATTTATCTTACTGGAAAACTTAGAGCCCTTGAGTTGATCGAGAAGATCATCAATAAGGGATTGGATATTGGTTCTTGATTGTGATTTTTCTCAATGCTATGTAATCAATACAGAGTCACCATGCCCCATCCTTCTTCTAAACCAAAACAATTGGGCTCTCACAAGACGAGTATCTTGGTCGAGTGTGGTCCTTTTGTACTAGCTCTTGATTATAGCATTTAATCTCCTTGATGATCCAGATTTAGGAGCAAAATGAATTGATTAACATACTGAATAAAAAAACATAGAGATAGGAAGCATAACACAAATATCCAGTGAACAATATCTTCTATTAAATAATGAAATAGGTTGAAACTGTAAAACTACAGAACTAAAACTTGCTCGAATGGTGGTAGTTATCTCTGAGAAGAGATGTGGCTGCTACGCGCATCTGTCTGAGTAGAATCGATTACAATGAGGCTCCATAGGCCCTTTTCATATTACTCATGAATTCCAAAACCCTAGACATCCAAAAACCTAACCCTAGAAGGGGAAACGCCAAAAGTCATGTGGGCCCTATGGGCAAGTTGGTGTGATTTCGTACCTCAACTTCCTAGGGTCGTAACTTTTGCATACAACCTCTGTTTTAGATGTGTGATAGCCTATTGGAAAGGTCTTTCAAAGATCTACACATTTTGTTGTCAGACTCTGACTCTGTCTACAGTCTATCTGTGGCAAGTCAAAAAACAATGTTTAGGGCCCCAAAACAACCCTAAAAGTACAACAAGATGTGATGACATGAAAGCATACAAAAATGGTCAGCTGGATTAGGCAAGAGGCCACCCGTATCCATCTGGAGAATGTGTGCGACTTCAGACAAACCTAGAAGTGTAGAACTCTCAATTATAATTCATTACAGAAAGACATGTTGAATAAAAAATGGACATGAGGAGCCAGTTGGAATAGGTGGGTGGCCACCAATATCCATCTGGATCAATCCTCCCCCCTTAGGAATCAATGGTATCCATTGCGTTGAGTTCCCCTATCAGGTGAGGAAACTTCTGTTGGATTTGGCCCTAGGTGAGCCACTTGCCTTGGTGTAGGAGTTCCCCTACCTTGACAACCAAATAAATCTGGATCCGATGTTGGCGAGTGCCTTTGACCTGTGTGTCCACTATCTAATCAATGGATGCTTGTTCCATGCAGTCGGGGTTGAGCTCTATTGGTGTCAGTTATTCGGCGATCTCAGAGGTGTCCAATAACAGTGAAAAATATGGCCGAAGGAGGTCCACGTTGAATACTGGATGCAGACCAAGGAAGGGTGTATTGTTGAGCTCAAAAGCATTGCTACCCACATCCTTGGTGATGGTTAAAGGCCCATAAAAAAGTGGGTGAAGCTTACGATGGGGCCCAGTGAGAAGCTCCTTTTGCAAATGTAACTAGACTTTGTCACCGACCTGAAACTGGTGTGGTACCCTGTGTTGATCATGGCGTTGCTTGTACTTAGCATTGGATTTCTGCAAAATCTCTTGGACCTGTTGGGGAATGTGATGAACCCGTTCAATGAATCTGGTGGATTTGTCGATCACAGACCGATCAGGGAAAGAGTTTGTCTGTGCGGTAGCAAGAGGAAGTGCAACATCAAAGGGTCCCAAGGGTTGGAATACTAGACCCACCTGAAATAGGCTATGGTCGGTGGAACTATGCAGATCCATGTTGTAACTGTGTTGGACATATGGGAGACTCTCGTCCCATGTTCGAGGATGCTTAGAATTGTACATGCGCAGGATGTGCACAATCATCTGATTGACGACCTTGGTTTGGCCATCAGTTTGGGGGTGGAAAGCAGTGGATTTTGTAAGCTTGGCATCCAACAGGGACCAGAGACTCGACCAAAAGGTGTTGAGGAACTTGTTGTCTCGGTCGGAGATGATGGTCTGTGGTATCCCAAATCAGACCCAAACTCGTTTGAAGAAGAGCTTGGCAGTATCTGTCGCTGTAACATTCTTCTTACAAGCTGTGAGGATGGCCATCTTAAAAAATCGATCAACAACCACAAACACGTAGTGATTTCCGTGCTTGGTGGATGACAAACCAGACATGTAATCCATGGAGATGGATTCCCATTACTTCTCAGGGATAGGAAGAGGGGTGTATAGGCCTTGCTTCTTGATGGCTATCTTGGGAATCGCGCAGGTAGTGCAAGACCTGATATACCTTCTGACGTCATGTCGAATTTTTGGCCAATAAAAATGTTTCTGAAGAAAAACCACAATTTTCTCTATGCCAAAATGTCCTACCACCCGACTGTAGTGGGATTCCCAAATCATCTTTGTACGCTCGCTTGTAGGAACACAAAGATGGCCCAGGTGGCATAAGATTTTGTTCTGAATGTGAAAACCAGTGACAGTGGCGCCTATACCCAAGAGCTGATATGTGGTAGTGAAGTCTGGATCTTCCTGGAAAACTTGGGGCCACTTCGATGTTTCATGTCCACATGAATGGAGCACAGTGGTAAGTGTGGCCACAGGAGGCCGATTGAGACAATCAGCGATAGGATTGGAGATACATGTCTTATACTTGATGTTGAGATGGAACTACTGTAGGTAGGTGGACCACTTTTGATGGTGGTCATTCTGCAATTTCCCCTGTGTCTGTATGAACTACAGAGGCTTTTGATCAGTGTGTATGATTGTCTCTATCCCCGAAATATAATGTTTCCATTGACGATAGGCTTGTACATTGAAATACATTTCCTTTTCATAGGTGGGGTATTTCTAGATAGCATCGAAGAGTGTCTCACTATGGTATGCCATCAGATGCCCATGTTGAGTGAGGATTGCACCCACAGCATAGTCAGATGCATCAGTCTCAATCTCGAATGGTTGTTACAGATCATGCAAGGAGAGTATTGGAGCTGAGCACAAGCGATGTTTCAGATCATCGAATGCTTGTTGTTTCACATTCCCCCACATGAACCTGGCCCTACCACCACCCTTGGTCACCTCATTGAGGGCCCATGCAACATGGGAGAATCCCAACATGAACCGTCGGTAGAAATTGGCTAATCCCAAGAAGCTTCGAAGCTCAATCAGTGTGGTTGGGGCTAGCTAGTCATAGATGACTTGGATCTTAGTTGGATCAACATGTACCCCATTCTCATCAACAATGTAGCCCAGGTATTGGACCTTGTTCATGCCAAAAGAGMATTTTTCCAAATTGGCATAAAGCTTGTGTTRACRCAGAGTGCTCAGAACCTGCTAAATATGTCACATGTGCTCCTCCCACGTTCTGTTGAAGATGAGGATGTCATCCAAATATACGACCACAAAGGAGTTGGTGAAGGGTCTCAATACATCGTCCATCAACCTCGCGAAAGTGGTTGGTGCATTAGTTAAGCCAAAGGGTATCACTAGCCATTCGTAGAGACCTTCTTCAGACTTAAAGGTTGTCTTCCAGACATTAGTTGGTTCGATGGGAACATGGTGGTAGCCAGACTTCGGGTCAATCTTGCTGAAGAACTTTTCCCCCTTGAGTTGGTCAAGAAGGTCATCAATCCTGGGAATGGGGTAGTAGTTCATGACTAGGATTTTGTTTAAGGCTATGTAATCAATACAGAGTTGCCAAGTCTCATCCTTCATCTGCACCAGCACAATCGAGCTTTCGCAAGGGGAGGAGTTGGGTCTGATGTGCCCCTTTTGAAGAAGCTCTTGGATCTGACGCCTGATTTTGTCATTCTCCATCAACAAGCGCCAATAGACTGGTCCATTAGGTAGAGGTGTGTCGGGGGTCAAATCAATTGGATTCTTGACTTGGTAGTGTGTTGGTACCCTTGTAGGTGAGACGAAGATGTCTCTGTATTCTTCCATGATCCCATCCACTTGCTTCTGTTGCAGAGAGAGGCGTTGTGTAGAGGCCACAGATGTGGCGATGATCTTTTGCTTATTGTGAGCATGGATCACAAAGAAGACGAACTTCCTAGTCTGTGAAATGACCTTACTGCATTGCTTAGCACAAATTAAATAAATAGCAGTAGACAGTACCACCTCTGGGATCCTGTACAATTGTCTACCCAAAGTAATAATAACACTGCGGGATCTAGACTCATACACAACATGACGCTTCCAAAAATATGGTTGTCCTAAAAGCACATCACAAACTTCAAGAGGAGAAATAACACATAGTACCTCATCTTTGAAGGGCTTGATGTCGTAGGGCAGACGACATTGTTGGCTGACACAGAGATCTCTTCCTTGACGAAGTCCATCGATGGTGTAGGGTTGCGGGTGCAGTGTCATTGGCAGGTTCATCTGCTTGACGACCTCTACTGAAATCAGTTTCTTATGACTACCGTTGTTGACAATGAAATGAATCGGAGCCCCCTTGACCCACATCTGCGAGTGAAAGAGGTGTTCTCCTTCCTCTGGTTCTTTTGGTTAGCTTGGCTGAACTTTTGTGGTAGCGACCATGGCATTGGGTTCAACATCGATAATTTGCTTCCTTCCTTCAGGATTTGACTCAGAATCAAAATCATCCTCTGACTCAGAAGCCTTCAGCTCGGCCACGAGGGACTTCTTGGAGCGGCATTCGTCAGTGTTGTGCCAAGGACTTTTATGGTACTCACACCATTTTCCCGTGTCCTTCTTCGTCTTCTCGTTGCCCTTCTTGTATTACGGCTTGTACGGATTGTCCTGAGGATGGCCATCTCGACTTGGTCCCTTGTTGTGTGGGTTGGGGTTTCCCTTGCCCTGTTTCGACTATGAGGGGTTTGCAGATCCAAACTCTCGACGTTTCTGCTTAAATTTCTGCTCAATCTTGACAGCGTATCTATAAGTCGTGCCCAATGAGGCGATGTTCAGGAACTCCATTTCTATTTGAATGTATCTATGCAAACAACCACAGTATTTTAGCACCAAATGATGCTCATAATATTTGATACTCAATTTGGTATGTAGGGTATGGAAATTATTGGTGAAGTCTGGTACTGTTTGGTCCCTTTCTTAATGTAGGGTGGTCCATCTGGTGTACTGGTCCTCGTCGCTTCCAACAGGGTAGTATTGTTCTTTAATGGCATCCCAGAAGGAATCCCATGTATGGACCACCACAAATATTGTAGATTCCTCCATGGCCCTTTGCTCAAAGTAAGTATCCCACCAATATTTAACATGGGGAATGGCCTTGAGAAGTGCAAAACTGATCTTTTCCCTATCAGAAAAATTGTGGATCGAAAAATATCCTTCGAGCAGATTCAACAATTTATCTACAGCATTCGCATCTATCAGTCCTTCAAGTAATGGAATATCAAAATTTACCTATACCTTGAAGGGGGTTGCATGGCTGCTTGATGAAGATGCTTCTCCCGTGGGCAACCGTCGAAGGATCTGCGCGAAGTTGTCCATCATTTCGTTCCTTTGTCACGCGAGGGCTTCCTTGAGCAACATTTTAATAAGATCTCCTACTCCATCATCTTTCTTTTCATCTCCCATGGGTTGTTGTTGGGCTCGGCGCGACGTATCTAGTAATGGCTCGATTGGTTCGAGTCCCAACTTCTTGTACCAATACCTTGTCGGGGACATGCACGAAGAAAAATAAATGAAGAGCGGACCGCTCTGATACCACTTATCTAGATTTAAGAGCGGAATGAATTGATTAATGGACTAAATACAATAAACACAGAGATAGGAAGCATAACACAAATATCTAGTGAACGATATCTTCTATTAAATAATAAAATAGGCTAAACTGTAAAACTGCAGAACTAAAACTTGCTCGAATGGTGGTAGCTATCTCTGAGAAGAGATGTGGATGCTACATGCATCCGTCTGAGCATAATGGATTACAAAGAGGCTCTATAGGCCCTTTTCATATTACACATGATTTCCAAAACCCTAGACATCCAAAAACCTAACCCTAGAAGGGGAAACGCCAAAAGTCATGTGGGCCCTGTGGGTAAGTTGGTTTGATTTGGTACCTCAACTTCCCAGGGTTGTAACTTTTGCATACGACCTCTGTTTTAGGTGCGTGATAACCCGTTGGAAAGGTCTTTTAGAGATCTACACATTTCGTTCTCAGGATTAGACTTAGTCTTTAGTATGACTGTGGCGAGTCAAAAAAATAACGTTTAGGGCCCCAAAATAGCCCTAGAAGACAACAAGATGTGTTGACATGAAAAAATACAAAATAAGATAGTTGGATTAGGTGAGAGGCCACCCGTATCCACCTGGAGAATGTGTGAGGCTTCAGACAGCCCCAGAAGTGTAGAACTCACAATTATAATGCATTACAAAAAAACATGTTGAATAAAAAACAGACATGAGGAGCCAGTTGGAATAGGTGGGTGGCCACCAATATCCATCTGGATCACTCAATCACTAGAAGGGAGCATATATATACCAATTCATTAAGTATCGATGCACTATATGTCAAATCAATTGCATAATTTACCTAACCGTAAAAATGCACCCCTATAGGCGAGTAAAGGTATCTATGTATTCTTCCACCATCTTGTCCACATGCTTTTATTGTGCACAAAGACCCCATGCTGATGTCTTAGTAGTAACGATGATCTTCTATTCATCTTCCAATAAAACCATGAAGAGGAAAAATATCCCAGACTTGGAGGTTACCTTCCCACATTGCTTAGTTGTGATCGAAGAGATTATGGTAGTCAAAGATACCTATGGTACCCTATAGAGCTAACATCACAAAGTAAAAATGACACTATAGGGCCTAGACTTGTAAACGGTATGATGCTTCCACATACATTGTTGTCCTAAAAGAGAATCACAAACTTTAGACATGGAAACATCACATCGTACCTCATCTTTAAAGGGATTGAAGTCATAGTGTAGGGATGATTTTTGACTAACACAAATGTCTCATCTTTGGGTCAACCAACAAATGGTGTACAGTTGGGGGTGTGGTGTCATCAACAACATCAACTTCTAAGTGACTTCTTTTGAGATTAGATTCTTTTGTCTAAGACTGTTAAAAATGAAATGTAGTGGAGTCCCCTTCACGCACATTTTTAGTAGAAGAGGCACTTGTCTTCCTTAAGATCATCTAGTTCGTCATGTTGGACCTTTGTGGTAATGATAGTAACACTAGGTTCTGCTTTAATGATCTATTTTCCCTTATTTGACTCAAAATCATATTCCAAGGTAAAATCGAATTATGAGGCTTTCAACTCGACCAACAATTATTGTTTTAAACAACATTCATTAGTGTTGTGCCAAGGACTTTTGTGGATCTCACACCACTTTCCAATGTCCTTATTCAACTTCTCGTTACTCTTCTTTGCTTGTGGCTTGCATTGGTTGTAATAAGGTTGGGTATCCTTGCTATGTCCTTTGTTCTACCAATTAGGGTCACATTTACCATTATTTTGTTGTGATTGATATATATATCCAAACTCTCTCTTACTCTTATGCCAAAACGTTTGTTCAATCTTAACAGTATATCGATAAGCGACTCCTAGCAAAGAGATATCCAAAAAATCCATTTCTATTTGGATGTATCTATGTATACTATTATCGTATTTTAGAACCAAGTGGCACTTAGAGTCCCTGATGCTTAGCTTTGAGTAAAAGGTATGGAATGTATTTGTGTACTCTAGCACCACCTGGTCTTTCTCCTAGCATAAAGTTGCCCATCTTGTGTATTGGACACTGTAGTTTCCAATAGGATATAATTCCTCCTCGAGGGAATCAACAAAAGACAACCATGTGGGTTATGTCCCAAATACTTCACATTCATCTTGTACATAGTAGGTGTCCCACCAATATTTGACATGGGGAAGGAAATTAAAGAGTACAAAGTTGATCTTCTCACTGTCGAAAAAAAAAATTAAACTGAGTAATAACCCTCTAACATATGTGTCTATCTTTCTTTTAAACAAAGGAATGTCAAATTTAACGTGTACCTTCAAGGGAATCATACCTCTAAATTGAATTTTTGTCGAAGATGCATCCATTGCCAATGGAATCCATCAAAGGATCCAAGCGATATTATTCATTGTCTCATTCCTCTATCACACAAGAGCTTCCTCAAGAAACACCTTGATAAGATCTCCTACTCTGTCATATTTCTTTTCATCCGCCACAGGAGGTTGCTTGGGATGGAAAGGGAAGTTTTCACTAGGATTCTATGTACCCTAACCTCATTAGGGACATGCATGGAAAAAAAATAGATCGTTTTGATATCACTAATGTGGATTATATTAAGAATGAAATGAAGATACAAATAATAGACAGAATAATAGGAAGATATTGCAAAGATAACTAAAATACAATGAAACCAAAAATATATTAGTGAATGAAATAGTAAAAACATTGCAATATGCAAATCAATACAAACTGGCTAGAATGGTTTTAGTTTATCCCTAAAAAGGAGATGTGTTGCCTATGCTCATTTGCAAAAAATCCCATTACAAGAGGCTAAATTTTCCTTTTAACATACATTCTAAAACTCTAAGATCAAAACCCTAACCCTAGAAGATGAGTCAACAAAAGGAATGTGGACTCGAGAAGCAGAGTTGATACATCAACTTCTTGTGCATGCAACCTCCATTTGGGGAATTTCTTTGACAGTTACAAATCTTATTCCAAGTTCTATGTGTGAATATTGGTAGGCCATGTCAATTGGCAAAAATGCATGGGAAGTGCCTGCAAATACACCAAAAGTTCAAGACGTACAAAACTATTGTAGAACTACCAAGGTGTAGGACAATTTATGAGTTAGTGATAGAGGTAGGTGGCCACCTATATCCATCTAGATCAATGAGCACTTATTCCACTCGCATATGTGTGAGAAGGGGACATTGTGGCACTTCATTGACAATGGAAGCTAGAAGAACTCGATCAAAGTAAAGATCGTCAAGAATATGAAGTTATCGATGATGTTGCATCCAAACCATACATGTCCATGATTGGCTAAGATAGGGACGAGCCATATGCTTTAGTCAACAATGTTTCCAACAATACAACATTGATCCCATTAAAGATGAAGTTACATGTGACATTTCCCTGGTTGAAGTTTAGGATGTTCTATTACTACAACCATATGCGTGGAAGTTTCATGTTGATTACCATTCTAAGCCTTGTAGTGTCATTGTTATATTGGGAGATAAAATATATAGGACACCAAAGGTATCACCAATTACTGAAGATTCTTTGATCACTATTAAGCCATGCAGGAAGTTAATCTCCCAAATGGGAGATTTGTCATATTTATGGTCTAGTTGGAAGGCGTAAAGAAAGTCATTGGATCTACCAAGCCATTTATAAGGGATCCCTCCATACATTAGTGATGCGTAGATGAGCTGGTGGAAGAATATATAGACACCTTCACATCACCTATAGGGGTACCTTTGCATCGTTAGGTAACATGTGTAATTGATTTAACACCAAGCAACCCTTTTCCCAAAGACTCTATATACAAATGCTTCATTCTAGACAATGATGAAATTAATTTCTAGATTCGTGAGCTAATACAAAAGGGCCACGTCGAACCAAGTTTTGCACCTTGCAAGAGCTTGAATTTTCTAGTTCATAAGAAAGATGGGATATGGTGACTATGTATTGACTACGGAAACTTTAATAAAATCATAGTGAATAATCGGTAGCCTATCCACTAGACTGTTATTTGCTCAACCACCTCAAAGATGCCAAGTTTTTTAACAAGATTGATATTAAGTCATGCTATCATCGAGTACCAATTGGCCATAAAATGTGTGGAAGACAAGATTTAAGTGTAATGGAGGTATTTTATAGTGGATGGTCACATCATTCAACTTGACCAATGCACCAATGACATTCATGAGGATGATGTCTGACATTATATGACCATTCACTAACTCTTTTGTTGTTGTCTAGATGGACAACATCCTCATATTTAGCAAAATTCTAGGAAGAGCGTCCAAAGCATATCCAACAAGCGTTATGCACTTTGCAACAACACAAGTTATAGGCCAACTTGAAGAAGTGCTCATTTGACATGCAAACGAGCCAATATCTAGGATACATTGTGGATGATAATGAAGTGCATGTGTATATAGCCAACATCTAGCACACACACGATTTTCCAACCCCGAAGACACCCATAGAGGTCTACAACTTGTTGGGTATTGCCAAATTTTACCATAGTTCTATGTTAGGGTTATATCATCTTAATTGGCCTCTAAGCTAGGTGGACAAGGGTGGATCCAAGGTCAAGTTTATTTGGGTTGAGGTATAAAAAAAAAAATTCAGTGAAATGTTAGCTCTGATCACCATTGGTTCTCATTATGCTCAGTCTACAACAACATTTCAAAATTAAGATAGACAATGATATTATGCCTACATCAATGTAGTTCTCACTTAGCATATAGTTCTCACTATATATTAGGACATATAGTGGCCTATCACGGTGAGACACACTCTCTAATATAGTTCAAATATCCCCCATGAATGATAAGGATATTTAATCTGCTATCTAGACATTTAATACAGGAAACATTATATAATGGGAATAGAAAGAATGATCCACGCCAACCATAGGCCTCTACAATTTATGCATATTGAAGGCAAGTTACAACATCACCACAATAAGAAGTGGTTCACATACCTTAAACAGTTCAACTTGAAAATCAAGTAGAACAAGGGAAATACCAATCAAGTGTTGGTTATGGAGCCTGATTATCTTCCTGATTCAGAGGTCTTTGTTTTCAACCATGTTTATACCCCATGATTTACACCCCGAAAGAATGTACACTCCTCCACACGGGGGAGTGCAGGGGGAGGCTACCCCCCTTACGGGATCTGGGGACAAGTGGGCCCCCAGCGGGGGTTCAAGGGCGAAGCGCCCGAAGAAAAAATTATCTTGTAAATGTATATTGTAATTTCATAGTAAATATGGACTGTTCATTATAAGGCCGTAGATCCAACAGTCGAAGTTATGTTAGGGTTTTTTTCCCTAGAAGGGAACCCTCTTTTATGAGGGAAATGTATTGTGCCTATGTATCATTGTGAATATTGTATTCTGAGTCAGGAGACTGTGAGAGAAAGAAGAGGAAGTTATAGCGGGTGTGTTGTAGGTTGTATCCCTTCATCTGTTGGATAATAATAAAGGAAGGACCTGGCAATTTCTCTGGTGGACGTAGCCCACAATGGGTGAACCACGTATATCTATGTCTCTATTTTATTGTGTATTTTATGTGTTTTATTTCCGCATTTGTTTTATTTTATTGCTCCGCGATCTTGGTTTTCTATCAATTGGTATCAGAGTGAAAGGTAACTCATAGGAAAAGAGGGTTCCTGGTTCAAGTGGGAGTAATGGTGGAATATGGAAAGTTTAGGGTCGAGAAATTTAACGGCCAAAACTACCAATTATGGAAGATGCAGATGGAAGATTATTTATATCAGAAGGATCTATTCCTACCATTGGGTGGAATAGCAAAGAAGTCGACGACCATGAAGGATGAAGAATGGGAGGTTCTTGACAGAAAGGCACTAAGAATGATATGGTTGAGCCTAGCAACGTCGATGACTTTCAATATTTCGAAAGCAAATACAACGAAGGAGTTGATGGACGCATTGGCTAGATTGTATGAAAAAACCTCTATGTCCAATAAGGTATTTCAAATGAAGAGATTATTTAATATGAAGATGTCAGAAGGTGGGTCTATTGCAGATCATTTAAATGAATTTAATACGGTTACTAATCAACTAAGTTTTGTAAAAGTGGACTTTGATGACGAGGTCAAGGCTCTTCTAATCTTGTGCTCATTGCCAGAAAGATGGAATGGTTTGGTCATGGCTATAAGTAACTATGTTTCTGGTTCAAACACTTTAAAATTTGATGATGTAGTTGGTGTTATCCTTAGTGAAGAAATGTGACGGAAAAGCATAGGTGAGACATCAGGTAATGCATTAAACATGGAGAACAGGGGAAGACAAAAGGATATAGGAAAGGGCTCAAGGAACCGTAGGAATTCTAGGAAGGGAAGATCCAAATCTAGACTTGGGAAGATAGAGTGATGGAATTGTGGGAAGAAAAGACATCTGAAGAAAGACTACAGAGCTCCAAAGAAACAAAGAGATGGATAGTAGGAGAAAAATCAGTAAGCAAATGTAACATGTGATGTGTTACAAGATGCTTTGATTCTTTCTGTAGATAATATTTTTGAGTCTTGGGTAGTAGATTCAGGGGCTTCATTTCATGCCACACCCCATAAGACACATTTTCTAGATTATGTTCAAGTTGATTTTGGACAGGTTCATTTAGGTGATGATGCACCATGCAAAATTGTTGGAATGGGAAAGGTAAAAATAAAGCAAAGCAATGGAAACCAGTGATTGTTGAAAGAGGTAAGACATGTTCCAGATCTAAGGAAAAATCCAATTTCAATGGGGCATTTGGCAAGTGAAAGTTGTATATCTATATTTACAGATAAGGTGTGGAAGGTCAGCAAAGGATCATTGGTGATAGCAAAAGGAGAGAAGGTAAGTACATTGTATTTATGTATTGGTAATATTGAATCTTCTATATCTTTAGCTTCTACATGAGTGGATACAACACTGTGGCATCATAGGCTTGGACACATGAGTAAGAAGGGGATGCAGATACTTCACAAAAGAAATATGTTTCCAAATCTTAAACAAATTGATTTGGATTTATGTGAGCATTGTGTTTATGGAAAGCAAAAGAGAGTCGGATTTCTCAGAGTCGGGAAAGAAAAGAAGAGTGAAAGGTTAGAGCTTGTGCATACAGATGTATGGGGACCAGCTCAGGTATCATCTCTTGGTGGATCTCATTATTATGTTACTTTTATTGATGATGCAACTAGAAAAAATTGGGTTTATTGCATTCGACAAAAATATGATGTTTTTTATACTTTTATGAAATGGAAAGCTTTGGTTGAGAATGAGACAGGAAAAATGTTGAAGTGTTTCAGAGCAAACAATGGAGGTGAATATTGCATCAAGTAGTTTGATTATTACTGTTCATGCCATGGGATTCGTAGAGAGAAGACAGTTCCAGGAACACCGCAAGAAAATGGTGTGTCATAAAGGATGAACATGACAATCATGGAGCGTGCAAGGAGTATGAGATTGCATGTTGGTTTGCCCTTACAATTGGGTAGATGTTGTAGATATTGTTTTTTACTTAATAAATAGAGGACCTTCAGGCTCTTTGAATGGTATAATTCCAGAGGAGGCATGGACAGGTAAAAAGGTAAATTATTACTTTTTGAAGACTTTCGGTTGTGAATCATTTGTCCATATTGATAAAGAAAATAGAACAAATCTTGAGGCAAAATCCAAGAAGTGTACCTTTATTGGATACAATGTTAATGATTTTGGTTATCGCTTATGGGATTATGTAAATAACATAATCATTAGGAGTAGAGATGTCATATTCAATGAGAAGGTCATGTACAAAGATCAGTTGCAGGGAAAGAAACAGGAAAAAGAAAAACCAGAATACACAGTGCTTGATGAGATCACTGAAAAAGAAATTCCAAAGGTACCA
>ML779834.1:319604-335191 GCA_009831015.1 Picea engelmannii | reverse complement strand
ATTTGCATCTTGAACAGTTAGATGTAAAAACATATTTTCTCCATGGGGATTTGGAGGAAGAGATTTATATGCAGCAGCCAAAGGGGTAAGAGGTCAAGGGGAAGGAGAATTTGGTATGCATGTTGAAGAAGAGTTTGTATGGTCTAAAGCAAGATCCAAGGTAGTGGTATTTGAAGTTTGGTAAGTTTATGACAAAACAAGGTTGTAGTAGATGGCATTCTGATCACTGTGCTTATTTTAAAAAGCTAGAAAATGGAAGTTGTATTATCTTGCTATTGTATGTAGATGACATGCTTGTTGCAGGGTCTAATATGCAGGATATAAATGTGCTCAAGAATAAATTAGCTAATTCATTTGCGATGAAGGATTTGGGCTCCGCAAAGAAAATCCTCGGTATGAGAATAACAAGAGACATGAAAAATCGCAAATAGACATTGTCTCAAGGTGAGTACGTAGAGAAGGTGTTGGAGAGGTTTAGAATGCAGAATGCAAAACCAGTTAGTACACCTTTGGCCAACCATTTCAAATTAACTAAGGAAATGTGTCCCAAGACACGGGAGGAGATATAATACATGTACAGGGTCCCTTATTCATCAACAATTGGCAGTTCGATGTATGCGATGGTTTGCACAAGACCATATATTGTACATGTAGTGGGAGATGTGAGCAGGTATATGAACAATCCTAGTAAAGAACATTGGGAGGCAGTAAAGTGGATTCTGAGGTATTTGAGAGGTACTTCTACTCTTGCATTATGTGTTGGAGGTTCAGAGATTGTTTTACAGGGATATGTTGATTTAGATATGGTAGGTGATAAAGATAGCAAGAGGACCACCACAGGGTATGTTTTTACTATAGGTGGAACAACAATAAGTTAGATTTCGAAACTGCAAAAGGTTGTTGCATTTTCAACAATAGAAGTAGAGTATGTTGTTGCTACAGAGGCTAGTAAAGAAATGATTTGGTTACAGAGGTTTATGGAGGAATTGGGAAAGAAGCAGGATAATAGCAGGTTGTACTGTGATAGTGAGAGTGTCATTCATATTGCAAAGAACTCAGCCTTCCATTCGAAGAAAAGCATATACAACTCATGTACCATTTGATATGATCCATCTTGGAAGATGGACATTTGAAGTTGGAAAAGATACACACTAGCCAAAATCCTGCAGACATGTTAACTAAGGGAGTAACCAGGGAGAAACTGAGGTCCTGCTCAGTTTCAGTTGGTCTTCAAGCATGAAGATGAAGATGAAAAATTTGCCAGGTCCAATAAGGATCATAGTCCAACATATACAACAACGGTGGAGTTGTTGAGATCAATCTCCAAGTGAGAGATTGTTGGTTATGGAGCCTGGTTATCTTCTTGATTCATAGGTCTTTGTTTTCAGCCGTGTTTATACCCCATGAAGACTTTACACCCTTGAAGAATGTACACTCCTCCACGCGGGGGAGTGCATGGGGGGATTACCTCCCTTGTGGGTTCTAGGGGACAACATTCCCCGATGGGGTTTCGGGGGCAAAGCCCTCAAAGGAAAAATTTCCTTGTAAATGTATATGGTAATTTCATAGTAAATATGGATCGTTCATTATAAGGTTGCAGATCTGACGATGGAAGTTATGTTAGGGTTTTTTTCCCTAGAAGGCAACCCTATTTATGAGGGAAATGTATTGCGGCTATGTATCATTGTGAATATTGTATTTTGAGTGAGGAGACTATTAGAGAAAGAAGAGGAAGTTACAACGGGTGTGTTGTAGGTTGTATCCCTTCATTTGTTGGATAATAATAAAGGAAGGACCTGGAAATTTCTTTAGAGGATGTAGCCCACACTGGGTGAACCACGTATATCTGTGTCTCTATTTTATTGTGTATCTTATGTGTTTTATTTCCGCATTTGTTTTATTTTATTTCTCTGTGATCCTATTTTTATAACATCAAGTTGTGCATTTCCTCAACCGACCTCTGGTTGTGGCATTGACCACTACTCTTACTTCTCGCGAACATGAGACTTTAGAGTGACCTCAACTATAAGGAAACAATCCTAACTTTGTCTATGCATATCAAACATTATTCATAGGTGTTGGCACCCTAATATTTTGTAGAGACTATGCACGCATCCAAGAAGATGCACCACGCAACACCAAGATTAGCTCCTGTGCCATCCCAGGATTTACTACACGAACCCAATTTTGTATTGTGCACAAAGACTCAAAGAGACCGCATGCAGGTCAAATCTTAGAAGATGTTCAATGCTTGTAACCATTTTTGTAACAACCTAATTGATCACAGTTGAGGTCGTAGGTGAGTTGGAAAGGTTGTTATGATTGCCATGCTCCATGGGAGATATGTGGGATGCATGCAAATATTTAAGGGTTTGGTTTTTGTTCACTAGGAGTGATTCTTTTAGAGGATGATTATATGTGAGTTGTAATTGAGCTAGAGCTGTAATTTGACTTTGTGATCATTTTTATATTCAGAGATATTATGTATGGTAATAGGGGAGAGAAAGGAGATTTGAGAAAATGGCTCGTCTTTGTTTTGTTGTGAATTCATCTTGAGTAGGCTTCGACCTCCGTATATGGAAATGTATTTGAATGCCTTGATTGATGAATAAATTCCAAAGCACATTTATCTCTACATTTGATGAGCCATGGTCTGAATGTATGCATGTTTTATATTACTTTGTGAAGTATATTGTAGTAGTTATGAATGAATGCATGGCTATATGATGAAGGTTTCTTGTATTTTCTATTCTTTCACAACTTGCACAAAACCTATGGTCTCTGTTATTCTCATGGAATCTCGAATGAGACCTTC
Source organism: Picea engelmannii (assembly GCA_009831015.1). Taxonomy (NCBI): domain Eukaryota; kingdom Viridiplantae; phylum Streptophyta; class Pinopsida; order Pinales; family Pinaceae; genus Picea; species Picea engelmannii. The sequence goes on along the minus strand of ML779834.1, from coordinate 332,376 downwards.
TTCGGTCCTTGAATACTAAATATGTCGATCCCTATGGGGTACTTGTTGGTCAAGCTTATCAAACCCTGAGTCTAAACTCCACACCCACGCCAACACTTAGTTCTATTACTGGGACCTAAAGGTTTTGTAATAGATGTTAAAGGAAAGAAATGAGGTGAAAACCTTCCAAGAAGGAGATACAAGACTGGCTCTCTAAGAAGACGGATGAGTTCGTGCAATGAGAGACCAAGAACCTACAGATCAGCCTTGAACATTGGAAACAAAGGTACATATATTCATATTTACATGAAATTTTCTTTGTTGAATTTCATTATTTATTGCATGAATGGATAAACAGATAGACAAAGATTAACTCTATATCGTGAGCCCAAGAATCATTGGTTTGGGACCAATATGTGATCAATATGGATAATAAGTGGGTCGGAGCTATCAATTTCTAGTTTGAGTAGGTGAAAGAAGGTTACATCGTTGAGTTTACGATTGAGTGCAATGAATCCTTCAACAGTGCTGAAAGAAAAATTGCAAGCAACCCTAGAAAGAGATTATTGGAAGAAATACCTCTTTGGATAAAGATGTTTTTCATGGAAAAGGGGTTGATGTGCATGGATCCTTATTGGATGGACAAGTGACCCCCCCACGTGGAGGGAGGGGGGGGTGGAAATAAGGGGGGAGAAGAAAAGATGAACAAAGGAGTGGATCTAGCAGAAGGGATCTAGAAGAAGATGAGATGATGTGAGAAGAGAATGGATTTGGAAGAATAAAGGAGAAAAAGAGTTGAGATATACACAATAAGAGTCGAGCTAAGGAGGCAAGTCGAGCAAATAATCAAATAAAAGAAAGCAAGGGGTGACGAACGAGTGGTAACATCCAAGATGAAGAGAAAATAAATTGTTCCAGAAGGGTGGACAAAAGAAATATATGTACTCGAGAGAAGCACAAAAGAAGAGAGGTCATTATCAAGAGAGGATACCAGAAGTAGTGGGAGTAGGATTAAAGAAAACAAAGTCAAATCCCCTTGGCTAGTAAGACATGTAGTCACATCAAAGGAATATGGGGCGTAGAACATTGGTGTCTAAGCAACATATGATAGTAATGGATCCCTCCAAGAAGGAACAAAGGCCTTAGCAATTATGAGCAGGCTTGCACGGCTAGAGATAGGAAACTCTTTTGGATCCCTCACTATAGAATATGAGAGAGTATGGAGGAACCCCCTCTTTAAACCACCCCCCTTACGTATTTTTAATCAAGACGAAAGAACTGAAGGAAATGCAAAGGTGAGAGAAGTAGAAGAAGAGAGATTAGAAGAAAGGGAAGGATAAGAAACGAGTGGAGAAGCTAAAGTTAGCAATACTTGGCAAGAAAGAGGGTCAGTATCAATAACAACAAGTAGTAGTCAGTGGAGAAGAAATAATTCTATATCAAGTATGGAGAATCAAGATTCAACTCTTAGGCTTCCCACATTTCATGGGATGGGAAGATACAATGCAGAACAACACTATTTCACATGTGAAACTACATGGTCTATGAAGAGAATCACAAACGAGAAATCCAAAATTGCACAACTAGAGACCACATTCAAAGACAGAGCTCTGACATGGTACATGAAGTGTAAGACTACCGCGTTGGTGGGACAAGCAAGGTGCCCCATGGAGATAAAGAGATACCTATTTAGGGAATTTCAAAAGCCTAAGTCAGAATCACAATGTATAACTGAGATCAAAGAGATCAAGAAACAAGTTAGAGAAACCATGTAGGATTATGACCAATAGCTCAATATTTTGTTGGATAGTTTAACGTTTCAGATCTAATACGTCCAACATAGAGAATGGTTTATTGCAGGACTCCTATCCCACATTCAAGTCCTTCTCATCCAACAGAAAGTGACGACCCGGGCAAAGGTCGTGTAAATTGCAATGCGCTTAGAGTCTACATGAGGAGGTGGTAAGATGTCGGCAGGTCTTGCGCAAGTACAATCTCAACTCACAAACCTCATAATACAACTACACGAAATGGTTAAGGCTAAGGTGGTGCGTGGAAATGTTTGGTGTACCCTATGCCACATAGAAGGTCACCATAGAAATGAGTGTCCTATGTTAGGAATTTATACGATGATAGCGCCAAACCCATTTTTTATCAGACCATAGACTGAATGGTGTGAGATTTGCAGACAATGGGGTCATATACCTCCCTGTTTCCCTACACTATAGAAGTATCAGAGGACTACACACATTCTATTATGTGAGTTTTGCAAATCCATGGGACATGATGTGAACAATTATTTGGTCGTTGCAGTTGATGCAAGAGCACACTGCAGACTCTTTCTGGCTCCAAGAAGAATAGAAGGTTGGAGACAGAGGAGGATACCAAGGAAGCCAATGAGGAGGTTATGGAAGAGGAAGAGGATAAAGTGGTGGTAGGGGAAGATCACCTACTTGTTTTAACTGTGGTGAAATAGGCCATTTGTTGCAATTATATACCAAGATACGCACACTCTGTGGATATTACCACAACATAGACCATATCACAAAGCATTGCCTAGAGAGATCCAAGTTCTCGGATCCATCTTGCATCGTACATATCTCCTGTCACCAATAGTAGATATCAAGTTGTGGACCAACACTATCTCCACGGGTCAACTATTGTGAGAGATGGTTTACATCAACATGACGTCAATCGTCCCTGGACCACTGGGATGTTTTGAATCATGACACACTCCCAAGAACCGATCTGGTATGACGTGTCATTACCCACGTGGATTTTTCACGTGTCGATGTTGACTAGGCTGCCATGTGTTGCCTTGATCTATGACTTTCACACTCTCTATCTTCTGAATGGACACTTACATGTGTCATCTTCTTAATGGGCCACGTGGCACTCTCTTACTGGATGGAATACGTCAGATGACATATGTCAGTATTGGGTCGTCGAACTTCTAGTCTCGTTATATTAAGTTCCCACCAGATCTGGTGAATTAACTCATGAGCAGTTTTAAGGTCCGCGATCGACACCGACCGTCGATCTAGCCTTTTGACAGATGGTTAGATTTATCTATCACCACCGGATATCGGACTTTGTGGACTTATCTTGTTCACATTTAAATGGAAAGGTCGGAGTATGGTGTGTGATTTAACGTGCGTCATTGACCTATTACCGACAATTATTCTCCACCGTCAACCCTTGTACACTTTACAAGGCCCTCTACGGAACCACATGCTCGAAACTATGACTATCGGATCGAATATATATGGTTATAACTCGATTCCACAATGTGAAATCGTCTGATGGGCGATATCCGATGAGATCTGGACAATCGATCTTTTTGAAAAATGAACAGTCGGATCTAAATTGTCCTCAGCTTCTACGGTATCAATTTGAGTCGTATCACCGTTGATCCTATTGTGTTCAATAGTCGATATTCTCTAAGAGATTCTCCTTTGTTCCTTGTTCACTTTCAACCGCCAATTCCTTTAAACTGGATCTCTAGATTGATCTACATTGTCGGTATGTCTATGTGACACCGGTCACAATTCTCTTTGCAGAATAACTTCTTCACACTCACTGATATGAATTTGGAACTCTATTTCACCTTCACGAAGTTCATAGGAACTTCATCCCTCTTGATCTCGACCATACGAGCTCCTTACTCGATCTTTTCCTCCCAATTATGCAGAGAATGTATTTGTGTCTCTCCTTCACACACAGTATCAGGACAATATACAAAGAGATACATAATCTAAACAATGACAAGAGGATCACACATCGACACATAACATAGTGTTGTTTCTATTAATCATCCCCATTGTACATAGTTTACATAAGGCCTTCTTTGTCTTATTGGCCTGATTCTCTATTCAATTGTCCACACCCATCATGCTCATAGGCTTACAATGCATATATACACAGGATTGAAACCAATTTTGGTTCAGATCCTAAATCTACTCCTAATATCTCCATAATATCCTCAAGATATCACTTTTGAATCTCTTCCTAACCTCAATCTTTCGAGATTTGCTATCATAGGTAGATTTGATTACACTTAATCACACTCATTTAAACAAACCCTATCCTATGCATTCTTTCTATAACATATGAATTTACAACAATTTTAGCTTAGGGAACCCACTCCATTGGTAAATGTAAAGACCTCTAGGTCTAATCAAAGGTGCTTGGTTTTGGAGGAATAATGTTCTTGCATCATCAAATCTCCTCGCACCATGTAAACTCAGTAAAATTAAGGAGAGAGTCCAGTACCTGCAGAAGTAGAACTTAGAGCTTCAAAAAAAAGTTGAAGCACACTCCCCAATCAGAGGAAAAGGAGTTGCAACAACAAATTGTGATCATAGAAAAGGCCCTCAAGTAGGGATAGGCATGTGTATCGTATTTTTCCAGGGTGGTCGACTACATCTTCAAGCTCTGGATGCACCTCCAGAATGGCCTTGAAATCATGGCCATTGACGAGTAGGTCCAATGCAACTGAGGCATAGATTGAGTAGAAGAAGCTGGCACTTCTCTCCTTGCCACCAAAGGAACTACAGGAGACCATGATTGCAATTGCCAACCAACTTTGGGAGATTGCATATGCTCACACTGAACAACATAAGCTTTCAAGAATCTAACTTGACACCTCGATAAGGCCCAACTATTCTACTACAAACTTACAAATGTGCAAGCAAAGGCAAAGTTATTCATACAACTGGGGGAGCAGATGAAACCTACCTCGCAGATGATCACACAAGCAGATGTTGAGGATTTTTGAAAAAATATGAAGGACGTGACAAATTTTTTTTACGAGGTTGATGGCCATTTCAAAGCATTCATCGAAGAACTCATCAAGAAAGTGCCATCAATATCCTCTGTCATGTCGTAAACAACGTCATTGGCTTGAGGATGAGGCATCTAATAGTGTTGGGGGACTATTGACACCTTAAGTTTTTTCAGAGACTGTGTGCACGCCATAAGTTAGCATTGTGCACACACTCAAGAAGATGCATTACATGACACCAAGATCAACACTTGCACCAGCCCATGATCTACTGCATGCACCAACCCAATTTTGTACTGCGACAAGTACTGAAAGACACTACATGCAGGTCAAATCCTAGAAGATATTCAATGATTATAACCATTTCGTAACAACCAAATTGATCATGGTCGAGGTTGGGGGTGAGATGGCAAAGTTTTTATGATTGCCATGCTCCGTGGGAGATATGGGAGATGCATGTGAATATGTAAGGGTTGGGATTTTGTTCACTACGAGTGATTCTCTTAGTAGAGGATTCTATGCGAGCTACAATTCAACTTTGTGATCATTTCTATGTTAAGATATATTATGTGTGGGAATAGGGGAGAGAAAGGATATCTAATGAATTGGTTCATCTATGTTTTGTTGTGAATCCATATTAAGTAGGCTTCGACCTCTTTGTATGGAAATGTATCTGAATGCCTCGATTAATGAGTAAAGTCCAAAGCACATTTATTTCTGCATCTGATGAGTCATGGTTTGAATCTATGCATGTTTTGTATTACTTTGTGCAATATCTTGTAGTAGTTATGAACGAATGCATGACTATATGATGAAGGATTCTTGTATTTCCTATTCCTTCACACTTTGCACAAAACCTATGGTCTATGTGATTCTCATGGCATATTGGGTGAGACCTTCTTCAATCCTTGAAGATTGAATATGCCAACACCTATGGGGTTCTTATTGATCAAGCTTATCATACCATGGTTTTGAAGCCCACACCCAAGGCAACAATTGGTAAACAAGTTTCATACTTTTACCTCCATAATAGACTTCTATGTAATATTGGCCATCTTTTGTATTCCTTTAGGTGAATGTGAGAAGATGATTTTGGAGACACACTACAATGAAGTGGAAAGACACTTTGATTTGGAGACGACAATAAAAATGCTACAAAAGTACTTCCACTAGCTAAGTCTCTAACAAGACGTTGGAAAATATAGTAGATCACGCATTACCAATGTTGTTGTTGAGCCTGCAAACATGAAGAATGGACTTTACACTCCTCTGCCCACTCCAAACAAGCTTTGGGAGTCAAACTCCATGGACTTTATGTAATATATTCCTTCAACTAGGCATGGTCAAAACTATGATTTCATGGTTGTTAATTAATATTTTAAGATGTTAATTTTGTCACCCTTCAAGAAGAGTGGCACATTAAAAGGCATTACTAATCTCTTCTTTGAGCATCTTTAGGATAACTTTGGTTTGTTGTACCATTATTTGTTATTAGGACAACATGGTCCTAAGTATATTCTAGTCCAACTCAACTTGGAGCATGATGAACACCAAGTTCACCAATTTGAATGTCTTCCATACTGATATTGATGGACAAAAGGAGGTAGCCAACATGATGACTGTACATATCCTCAATTTGTACAACTAAAAACTTGCACATTGATGGGATGAATCTTTCCTTATGTTGAATACAACTACAACAAAACTCTTCACAATTATTTAGCCACATCCCTTTTTAGGTGTACTTGGGGTTCTAGTCATTGGCCCCAATTCATGTAGCTTTACCCATTGCATCAACGCAGAATGAGTCCTTCCATGTTCATAATGAGGCTGACAAAGATACCGAATTTGTTGAGTGGATCCAACATATTCAAAAATAGGTTTTATGCTTCTAACCTTTGTTAGGTATCTTTATATTAATTATAATTGGAGAGGCTCATTATTGTAGATGCCCTCAAATCCTCTTTATCTCCTAATGTATATACATCATAGAGACTCATTTGAATAATCATCTCATGTTGTTCCTTTTAAAAGGAGGAATCATTCAGAAAGAGGTTTCTTCTTCATTCACCCATTCATCTCATTTAGGCACAATATCACTGAATTGGGTGTTTCTTATGCTTATTTGATGCATAGCATTTGGTATCAAAGCGAAAGATTTTTGGTTTTGGCACTTTTGAACAACACCCTATCCAATTTTCTATACAACGTTTTCTAGTAAGCTCCAAATCAAGTGATACATGAAGGGTTGGAAGGAGGGAAAACTGAAATATATCTAGTCCAAATTTTAGTAGTAAATCCATGGGAATTTCAGAAGTACAATCCATACAAGTCAATGGCTATATCAAGTCATGAAACTTGCTAAAATTAGTAAAGGTTGCAAAAAAGGGAAGATTTGAAGATTGAGAGGTCCAATTAGAGTGAGACTGGTACCATTATAAGGAGAAAAGACTAGGGTGTTATAGATAAAAAGATCTCATATGTTAATATAACATGGACAAAGTTATCATCTACCCAACCTTGTTGTCCAAATATGGGTGAAAATCAACAAGTTTGGCACATTTCCCATAACTTTTTTCTTGGCACATCAAAATTTAGTGAGGCTTGTGGAATTGTGGAGCAAACATATTATATTGTTACAAGCTTGAAATTTAGACTTATTGGAACATAAAATTTGGAGATACACAAGTTTCATGGCCAACTTGCAAAGTAGCCCTTGAATAAGGGATTAAACAATATGTGAACTTAAAATTGGCATAACTTTTGATTGGAAGGTCCATTTGAGGTGATTCAAAAGTTGTTGTGAAGATAAAATAGAGAGCAATATATTGGTAAAATGTTTTTTAATATTTTTGTATAATTATTGGATAATCACATTCATGTAACAAATTTAATCCCCAACCATCATAGCAAGGTAATCGACCTTCACAACTAAAGGTAATAAGCCAAACATTACTCCAACCAAGGCTTTTGAAGACTTATCGATGAAATAAGAAGAGAATGTAGATTTTGACTTTCAATTATCTACATTGGAAGGGAGAATAACGACAATGGAAACTACCATGGAAAATAATGTTGACCTCGAAAATACAATAAGTAAACAATTTTTTAAAAGTTTCAAGATACTAACTAGTCAAGTCTTGAAGACCTCGAGATAAGAAAGGAAATTATGAGGGGTGAAATTAAGAAACTAGCATATCTTTTCAACACAATTGCTCCTCCTCAAAAAGGTCACAAGGGTGAATTCAACATTATAAGGGAACAAGAGGATCGATTCCTAGTCACGGGAGTATTCATCACACCAAGACTGCGAAAATGTGACTTCAACTCCAGACCAAGGAATTACTTCATTACCAAGATAGATATGAGGAAGTTTGATGGTAATGATCCCATGACATGGATAATTTTAGATGGAGCAATTTTTGGATCTACACCAAGTGTCGACTCTACAAAAGGTAACAATTTCATCCTTGTATGTAGAACATGTTCAATTTGTGTGGTATCAATGACTATGTGACTATAAAAATAACTCTAGTGTCTCTTGGTCGATTATTATGGAAGAATTAATAACACGTTATTGAGATAGTACGAGTAACACCTTCTTTGGTCAATTGACAAATCTTAGGTAAATCAATTCAATTAAAGAGTACTTTCAACAATTTCAAGAGTTGAGTCTTAGAGTGCAAATATTCCATATGATAATTTTTTATATCTCTTTATGGGTGGATTGAAGGAGAGCACTCAACACTAGGTGCATCTCTTTGAGTTTGCATCCTTGGATAATGCTTTCAATGTGGAAAAGAGAGTTGAAAGTAAAAATATGGCTAGTGGAAGGATTGCCACTGACACTTACAAGGTTGATGCCTCAACAAATGGATGAAAGAAGAGAAAAGGGACTATGTTTCAATTATGATAGTAAGTACATTAGGGGGAATAAATGTGACATGGATAAATTATTTTACGTAGATTGCAAAAAGGAAGAAGAATAAGAGCTAGAACTTTCTCAAGATAAAAAACCATAGGAGACTATTCTCACTATATCGTGCCATGATTTTGCTGACATTAACAGTCACCAAGATCTCAAGGCATAGGGCTATATCAATAAACAAAAGGTAATAGTGTTGATTTATTGTGGTAGTACCCACAATTTCACTAACCACGTATTAGCAAAACTTCTCAATTGCTTGATATATCCAACGTTGGACTTTCAAGTGATGATTGCAGATGAAGGCACCATAAATTATTTAGGGAAGTGCCATAATATTAAGCTCATTGTGAGAAATTATTTATTGGACATCCCGATTATCTCAATCTCAATGGGTGGTGGTGATGTGGTCTTGGGGTCCAATAGTTAAATACATCAGGAACAATGCCTATAATTTTTTCAAGAACTTTTCACGAAATTTTTCTTGAAAGGTGATAATTTTGAACTCATAGCTATTCAAGGGAGACCATCTAAAGTGGTAAGCTCTAATAATATGGAAATATTGATAACAAAAGGACACTTGGGAGTAATTGCATAGTGGTTCTCACCATACATTCAATTATATAATCCCTCTTTACCCATGGATCTCCAAAGAATTATTGACAATCATTCCAAGGTATTTATTGAGATGCCCAAAGGTCTTCCTCCTACCAAATAGCATGAACATGTTATTCAACTCATTTGAGGGAGCCTTCCTCCTAACATCCAACCTTACAAATATCCATATTCCCATAAAAGATAGATTGAAAGCATAGTCCAAGACATGTTGAGGCTAGCATCATTCAACCAAGCCAAAGTGCTTTCTTTTCTCCGATGGTGATGGTTAGTAAAAATGATTCTTGATGGTGTATGTGTCTTGACTAAGTTGGATGTGCATTCATGATATCGACAAATTAAAGTAAGGAAATAAGACATTCCCAAAGTAATATTTAGAAAAGATGAAGGTCATTGTGATTTTTTGGTGATGCCTTTTGGCCTTGGCAAGTCACCTTCTAGATTTCAAAGATTAATGAATTATAATTTCAAACACTTCAAAAAAAGTTGCTTGCATTTTTATGTTATACTAAGTCATGCACATCATTGGAATATTATGCACATCGTGTTCACAAGTTCTTGCAACTATTAGATGAACACCAACTATATGTTAATCATTCCAAGTGTGCCTTTGGGGTTTATGAAGTGGAATATTTGGCACGTATTGTATTTCATGAGTACATCAAGGTAGACCCTAACAAAATTAAATTTATTGTGGAATGTCCTATCCACCAAACCCTAAAGAATTTTAGGGGATTCTTAGGATTTACATGCATTTACTACAATCTTGTCATGAACCATAGTTTAATAGCAACACCTTTAACACCATCACTGGAAAATGATGTATTTTCTTGGACTTAGAAACCAAGCCAAGCCTTTGAGAAACTTAAGGAGGCCATGTGTATCACTCTAGTCTTTCCCATTCCCAACTCCCAGAAGCCATTATTATGGAATGTGATTCCTCAAGTCATGGAATTGTTGTAATTTTAACACAAGAAGGAAGGCCTCTTCACTTTGTTAGTCACCAACTAAAGGAAAGAACTTAGTCAAACCCATTTATAAGAAGAAAATGTTGGGCATACTACACATAGTTAAGAAACGATGACCTTACCTGATAGTAAGACACTTCAAGGATAAAATATATCATGGTAACTGATGTACTTCTTGGAAAAATCATTGCCTTCAGAGGGGAATCAAAGTGGGTCGGAACGACGATAGGTTATGACTTGAAAATCATATACAAAAAGGAAAAAGAGTATGTGGTGACCGATACACTTTCAAGGAAATATTAGGACAATGGGGCTTTACTTTGTGTTATTTCCATTATGCGAGATGATTGGGTGGAAGAAGAAAGCATCAAATGGTTGGATAACTAGACTACATGGAAACTCATTCAAGGACTACAACATTACCTTAATGCATAAGATAAATTTGTGTGGAAGAATGAGTCACTCGGGCATAAGGATCGCTTATAAATATGTAAGAAATCCAACTCAAATAAAAGGTCCTTTTTGCACTTCATGCTTCTCCTATAGGTGGACACTCAAGATTTGTGAAAACTTACCACAAAGAAAGTAGGATTGCTTATGGGAAGGTCTTAAAACTAATGTTCATTTTTTTGTGGCAGATTGTTTGGTTTGCCAACAAAACAAAGGAGAGATGATCAAGGCCATGGATCTTAGAGAACCCTTAGCCATACCAAGTCAACATCAAGAAGAGGTGTTCGTGGATTTTATTATAGGTATACCAAATTTTGAAGGGAAGAATGCAATCATGATGGTGGTGGATCAACTCACAAAGTATTTCCAGTTTTACTCGTTATCTCATCTCTTTACAGTGAATAAAATAGCTACAACATTCATGGAAATAGTTCAAAAGCTACATGGCAATCCCAAGTGTATCATATGTGGAATGTATCCAAGTTTCACTAGTAATTAAGAGGCTGACTTGTTTTCATGTTTGGATACTCAACTAGCTCACAACTCCCCTTACCACGCTAATGTGATAGGCAAACCAAGATTGTGAAAAAATGTTTTGAAGGTTATCTTCGTTTCTTTGCATTTAATGGGCAATCATGATAGGTCAAGTGGTTATCTTTAGCATAATGATGGTACAACACTTCCTTCCATGCTTTATTCAAAATGTCCCCATTTATGGCACTCTACGGGTATCATCCTCCATCCATCACCTTTGAGAGGAAAACCTAAGATTAAAGTTATGGAGGATCACATCCAACACCAACAAAATATTTTTTGACTATTGAAACACAACTTGGCCATAGCACAAAAAAAAATAAACAACAAGCATATCAACATTGTAGTGAAAGGCACTTTGACGTGGGGGATTGGGTATATTTAACTCTGCAACCATGCAACATAAGCCCCTTAAACATTAAAATAAGCACAATAAATTGTACCTGGTTACTACGTTCCCTACAAGGTGTTTCAAAGGATTGGCAATATAACTTACAGATTGGAGTTGCTTCTTTCTTCACATGTCCACCTAACCTTCCATGTCTCCTATTTAAAGAAGGAAATTGGTGACAAGATCCCAATTCTAACATAACTCGACGAAGAGGAAAAACTCACACTAGAACCTCGAACAATTAATGAAACATAGATCAAGCAACTAAGGACCTAAGCAATGATTGAATACCTCGTTTAGTGGAAGAAATAGTTGACAAAAGATGAGACTTGGGGAGATGAGTTATTCATGGAAAAACATCCATAATTGATCAACATTGAGGGAAACACTGGTTTGAAGGGGAGAAGCATGTTATGGTCCTAAACCTCATTTATTATCATTATATTAACTATTGTTAACTAGGATTATTATTGAAAATGCCCTCTAACCCTCTTTATCTGCTATATATACATCAAAGAGTCTCATTTGAATAATCATCTTGTTTTGTACATTTGATATATTGCAATAGGAGGTTTCCCCCTCAAATAGGTTTCTTATTAATTCATTCATTCACTTCACTAAATTGGGTGTTTCTTATGCTTATTAGTTATGTGGTTCACAACAAGAAGTGCATGATTGCAAAAAAGCAATACCAAATACAAGCAATGATATGATCAACATCAAGTTCCACTCTAATACAAAATCGATGATAAAGTGTGGTTGCATTTGCATGAGGAGTGATAAAGTGTGGTTGCACTTGCCTAAGAAGTGACTCAAAGCATTGTGATATAAGCCTTCCACCATTGCCAGGGTAGGGGGTGAGAATACTTTTGAAATTAACTTGCCACCCTACCCTTGTTTACACCATGTTTTTAGTGTAAGTGGTTCACTAGGAACTAGATCCAAAATAAGTTTCCACATTCAATACACGAACTTAATGCAATAGGAACAATTTCTCCCTAAGGGTGTCTAATTAATCTAGGTGTCATTCAAATTTACAGTCATCTTGTTAATGAATCCAATTGATAGTTTCAAATCCTAAACTTTTGATGCATTTTGAAGGCCCTTCCCAACCTTTTTTTTTTTTT
>ML779834.1:289566-319577 GCA_009831015.1 Picea engelmannii | reverse complement strand
GGGTAGAAAGAGTAGGAAAAGTTGTTTAGATGCACTTTAAAGCTTATTTCTTGTCAAAATATTTCCAACGAGGTATTGCATTAAGGAATAAAAGTTCATAGGCAAAAGTTATGGCCTTGGGGAGGTGATGGTCCAATTAAGCTTTCCAAGGCCCACCTTTCTTTTGCCACATTGACTCCTGGGTTTATGGTTTGTGCATGCTGGAGTTTATGCTTCATATTGTAAAAAAAAGGGTTTTCCTACTTTTGGTTAAGGCCTATTGTGAATGAACTTGGTTGTCACATCTCTTTTTATAGATAAGCTACCACCATTCTAGCCACTATGTATTGTTATGCACATTACAATGTTTTTCACAATTCATTCAATAATAGAAATCGATTTTCATCATATATGATATTTCATTATGTTCCATTTTTTGCAATAGTGCATTCATTCATTTCCTTCTTGATACAATCTAGCTTAAATGTTCACCGTGTCTTTAGGATAAACAAAGTCCATTGAGCCATAAGTTTTCAATTGTCTACCTGATTGCATTGGCTTTGAGTAGGAGATAGGCCCATTGAGGCTTTTGTCAAATTTTTATTTGTAAATGAGGCCGATGAGATGTTGAATTCTCTTAAGATGTGAATGGTCAAGTTATTGACTATTGTGGCTCATTATTCATTGAGTTTCCAATCTTAGGAGTTATGGAGGAATTCAAGGTGACCTTTCAACGATGCCTTCATATTATCCTTGTGAAAGTTATAAATGAACACAAGTGAGTATGTGATCAGGTCCTCTCCTTGGATTCCCTAGAGGCTAGCTTGCATAAGATGTCTAATGAAAAGTCTTTTGGGCATGGCGGATTTCCATATGAATTTTAGAAGGTCACTTGGAAGTTTGTTAGGGCTCACTTGTTGTATGCTTATAGAGAATCTCTTGGGAAATGCTCTATGGTGCAACCATTAACTAGGCTTTATAAAGTTCATCCCGAGAGGAGGAAACCTGAATATTATCATAGACTAGAGGCTAATCACACTACTAATACTTTGTATAAGATCAATCAAGCAAAATCCCTAACTTTGTGCCTTAATCAAATTCTGCCCAAGATTGTTGGGTTGGAACAAAAATGTTTTATCCATGGTCAATATATATTATACACCATCATAGCTGCATGGGAAGGTATGGAGTGGGATCATTCCTCAAGGATGGATGCTCTTTTAATTGAAATTGACTTCAAGAAGGGCTCTGAATGTGTTGAGTGGCCCTTCATCGTTGTGTTGTTAAAATCACCAAGTTTTCAATTCACCTTTATTGGTATTGTAGAGACTCCTTATGCAAAAGTGTTAACGTATCTATCCATCGACAAAATTAAATAAGAGGAAGTGGGTATTGTTCGCTCCACGAATGAATAATGTCCATTGTATCTACCTTATATGTTTTGGGCACCATGTATTTGGGATATTTGCTCTGTCAAAAAGTTGATGTGGTTCTCATTAGAGACATCTTCTTACTTGGACCATAAATTGGATAATTAGTTAATGACCATTTTGTTGATGATTCTTTCATGACCATTCTTGAGGACAAATTTCCGAGGGGAGCATGACTGAGTGTCTATATACATTTTGTCTTATCTAGTGCTCTAACATCCAATGACATAAAATTCTCTATTACCATCAGATTTAACGCCCAATTATAGATTGGTTCATTGGTTAGAATTGGGCCTAGATTCAACTTGTTTAGATTTTCAAGTTTATGGGCATTTCCTCTACATCTTAGTTCTCTCTTAATGATTTGTGGGAGGTAGATGGTCCAAAAAGTGAAAAAGAAAATTGATAAATGGATCACCAAGTCTTTGGCCACGATTGTTAAATTTAAGATTTGGACCAAAATTCTTGTAGTGCCATGTGTCTACTATTCTTCTTGTTGGATTCTCTCCAAGCTGGCTTATTGATACATACAAGAGGTGTTGGGTATGTGTTATATTTTGCACGATTAGACCTGTGCGCTATTACGTTGTGCTGAGTTCACATGGGGGGTCACAAAGGGGGCAGAGCCCTTAAGTAAAAAAAAAAGGGTTGTTTTTTGGTCCATTTTTGGTTTGTTTTTGGTGTTTTTTGACCAATGGTTTTCAACCCATTGTAATGTAATTCTAGTCAAAGAATCTAATCTAGGTCATCAAATTAGGATTTTCGATGCTACAAGATCCTATATATATTGTATTGTAATGGTGAAGTTAATACAATGAGAGTTAGAGGTGCAACTCTAAACATTTGTTAGTTTTCCCGGTTAAGAGTTTCCAATGTAAATTTACGAGTATTATGTGTGAATGTTATTGTTTTTTGTCTATTTTATAAACAATATGTGTGTGCGTAGCTATATTGTAAAGGTTTAAAACTACGTTTGGCATCAAATGAATTCTTGGCTTCAAGGGGACACCTTGTTGCTAAGGGTTCGATTTTCTTGGGTTTGTGTTAAACCCGACTTCAGTAGGAGCTCTACAGTGATGATTCTTGTGGTGAAAGAAAATGACGAGCAGTTCTAAGATCAAGATCGAGAAATTTAATGGGTAAATCTTTGAGCTTTGGAAGTTGGATATGGAGGATCTTTTGGTAGACAAAGAACAATGGGTCGTTGTGGATCCTAGTACTGCACCTATGAGAATGTCGGTAAAAGATAGTAAGAAGTTGGATAGGAAGGAAAAGAGCACAATCCGGTTGTGTTTTTCAGAGTCAGTGTTACTGAATGTCTTGAGAGAAACTACAACC
Organism: Picea engelmannii; assembly: GCA_009831015.1. Taxonomy (NCBI): domain Eukaryota; kingdom Viridiplantae; phylum Streptophyta; class Pinopsida; order Pinales; family Pinaceae; genus Picea; species Picea engelmannii. The sequence continues at coordinate 316,830 of ML779834.1, read as the reverse complement.
AAGGAGTTATGGAATAAGTCATGGGCTTTATATCGGTCTAAGTCCCTAGTAAAACAAACTTTTCCTACGGAAAAAGTTGTACCTCCTAAGGTCGAACAATGGAGACTCGGTGATAGAGCATCTAAATGCCTTCAATACTGTGGTAAGTCAGTTGTTATTTGTGGATATTAAAATTTCAGATGAAGATAAGTGCATTAATTTATTGTGTTCATTTCTATATTTGTGGAATAGTCTAGTTATAGCTATTGGTAGTAATGCGACCACATTAAAGTTTGATGATGTGGTTTCATCCTTGTTATCAACAGAAATGAGGAGGAAAACCATGGATAGCCAGAGCACAAGTGCCTTATATGTAAGAGGATGTTCCCTTGAAAGAAATAAAAATAAGTCCTCGAGTGGGAGATCTAAATCTAGAGGTAGATCTAAATCTCCAAGAAAATCCTTAAAGAAATGATGGAAATGTGGTAAAGTTGAGCATTTCAAGAAGGATTGTAGATCAAAAAGTGTTGAGAGAGGGAAGGGATCTGATGATGCTTATTCCACATAAGGGGAAGCCTCCTCAGAGGAAGGAGGGGATGTGTACTTGGGTTCTTCAAGCACACATGCAGATCATGATGTATGGTTGATCGATTCAGGTGCTTTTTTTCATATGACTCCCCATAGAGAGTGGTTTTGTCAATATGAAAAGTATAATGGACGTGACATTTTCCTAAGAGATTACTCAACATCGAGAATCAATAGACACAGAAAGGTCAATTTGCAACTTAAAGACGAAAGGATTAGAACACTCCCTGGGGTTTTGCACATTCCAGAGCTAGCTAGAAAACCAATATTTGTAAGTAAGATGAGTGGTGCAAGTGTACATATTGTGTTCGAAAAGGAAAGTCATATAATGGTTCGAGGAGCAATGGTGTTGATGAGGGGAGCTTGAAATGGATCTCTATACAAGCTATTGGGGGGTACAATAAGTAATGGGTGTAATGGTCTCTGTAGAAAAGACAATGATGTGACATCAAAGACAGAGACATATTGGCGAGAAGGGCCTTTGAGGACTACACAACAAAGGTATGGTTGAAGGTATGTCTAATTGTACACTAGATTTTTATTTATGTGAACATTGCATATATAGTAAATATAATCAGGTAAGATTCTCATCTTGTGCTACAAGAGCAAAGGGGATCTTAAAGTCAGTACACAATGATGTGTTTGGACTTGTTCTTGTTCCATCACTAGGTAAATATGTGTACTATGTTTCATTCATTGATGATTTCTCGAGGAATACATGGATTTATTTCCTCCTAAAGAAATCTAAGGTCTTTGGTAAATTTCAAGAGTTTAAGGCTCTTGTAGAGAATCAGACAGAGAAGACGATAAAGGTGTTGAGAATAGATAATGGTGGAGAGTTCTATGAGAATGAATTCGAGAAATTCTATAAGAAGCGCAATACAACAAGGTAGAAGACTACTCCATACACACCTCTACATAATGGGGTTTTAGAAAGGATGAATAGGACGTTGATGGAAAAGGCAAGGAGCATGCTCAGTGGTGCAGGGTTAGGACAAGAATTATGGGTAGAGGCAGTGGGGATTGCATGTTACATGGTAAATATATCATCCTCATTAGCATTGGTGGACAAAACTCTGCTTGAGGCATGGATTGGTAAGAAACCCTCTCTCGAACATCTTAGAGTGTTTGGATGTGATTCTTATGTACATGTTCCAAAGGAAAATAAGAGTAAGCTAGATAATAAAGTTGAAAAGTGTATCTTTATTGGTTATAAAGAGGGTGTAAAAGGCTATAAACTTTGGAACTCATAAATTAAGAAGGTTGTCTATAGTCAGGATGTTGTCATTGGAGAGGTTAAAGATGTTCCTAAATAGGAAGTCCCACCAAAAGAAAAAGAACCAAAGATAGTATAATTTGAGTTGGAAGGTGAAGAATTTGACTTAACAAAAGAACAAGAATTAGAAGAAGAATAACCTCATACTCCAACATCGAGGAGATCGGTTAAGGAAAGAAGACTACCAAAAATGTATACTCCACATGATTTTCATTCTAATTTTTCTTTGTCAATTACTGACGATGATCCCATAACTATTAGGGAGGTATTAGATTCAGAGGATAGTAAACTCTGGAAGAAAGCCATGGTTGAAGACATTACTTTCTTGGATTAAAATGAGGCTTGGGGTCTAGTTGAGTTGTCAGTTGGAAGAAAGCTTGTTGGTAGCAAATGGGTATTTAAGTAGAAGTTGAATGCATAAAGTAATGTGGAGAAGTATAAAGCTCGCCTAGTAGCAAAGGGATATTCCCATGTAGAGGGAATTGTTTTGGTGAAATCTTTTCTCATGTTGCTAAATTGACTTCTATTAAATTTCTTTTGTTTGTTGTTGTTGCTTTTGATCTTGAAGTAGGACAAATGGATGTAAAGATAACATTCCTGCACGGGGATCTTGAAAAATAAATCTACATGAAACAACCAAAAGGTTTTGCAATGAAAGGTAAGAAAGAGTTGGCTTGCAAGTTGAAAAAGTCCTTGTACGGGTTAAAACAATCTCCAAGGTTGTGGTATCAAAAGTTTGATACTTATGTTTTAAGACTTTGTTTCACAAGGAGCAAAGCTTATCACTATGTTTATTTCAAATTAGTTGGTGATCAATTTATTTATGTGGTTATGTATGTTGATGATATGTTGTTGATTGGAAACAACAAGGAAATCATCAAGGACGTAAAAACACAATTGTCTTCTAAGTTTGATATGAAAGATCTTGTTGCTGCAAATTTTATTTTGGGCATGCAAATTAAAACAGATTGGGGAAATAGGAAACTCTGGTTGAACCAGAGGAAATATGTTGAGACAATATTGTAGAGATTTAATATGCAAGAATGTAAATCGGCCAGCCTCCCTATTCATGTAGGTGTGAAGTTATCTATAGATCAGTGTCCCAAGACACGAGAAGAGGAAGAAGACATGTCTTGTGTTCCTTATGCTAGTGTTGTTGGCAGTTTGATGTATACAATGGTATGTACTAGACCAAACATTGCACATTCAATGGGACTTTTGAGTAAGTATATGTCAAAACCAGGAAAGGAACATTGGACAACTGTAAAGAAGGTTTTCAAGTATTTGTGTGGCACTATAGATTATGGAATTTGCTACCAAGGAAGACCTGGTGTAGATAGAGTGTTGATGCAGACTGCAATGGAGATCTAGATCATAGAAGATCTACAAGTGGTTATGTGTTTAACTTATTTGGAGAGGTAATTAGTTGGATGAGCAAGAGACAACCTGTAGTTGCTTTCTCAACTACAAAAGTTGAATACATGGCATCCACTCATGCAAATAAGGAAGTTGTATGGTTACATAGATTGTGTTTAGGGATTGGGTTTGTACAACACAAGTACACCAAGCTGTAAGGTTAGATCGTGACAATCAGAGTGTAATCTTTCTAGCAAAGAACCTAGCTTATCATTCTAAGACAAAACATATTGATGTTCAATATTACTTTGTGAGAGACATGGTTGAAGACAAAAAGACATTGCTCGTGAAGGTGGACACTTTGAAGAATGTTGTAGATTCATTGACAAAGTCTATGAGCACTGAGAAGTTTTCTTGTTGTAGAGAAACAATGGGCATTGCTATTCTGGATTGTTGATCATGTAATCTTGAGACCCCCTATATGAAAAGAAAACAACAAGTGGGAGAATGTTGGGTATGTGTTACATTCTTTGCATGATTAGCCCCACGTGTTGTTACGTTGTAGTGGGTGCAACGGGGGTCACAGGGGGGTAGAGCCCCCGAGCAAATTTTTTTGGTTGTTTTTGGTGTTTTTCGACCAATGGTTTTTCGACCCATTGTAATGTAATTTTGGTCAAAGAATCTAATATGGATCGACAGATTAGGGTTTTGGATGTTGCAGGATCCATATATATTGTATTGTAATGGTGAAGTTAATACAATGAGAGTTAGAGGTGTGGCTCTAAACATTTGTTGGTTTTCCTGGTTAAGGGTTTCCAAGGTAAATTTTTGGGTACTATGTGTGAATGCTATTGTTTTCTTTTTGTTTTATAATGAATCTGTGCACACATAGCTATACTGTAAAGGTTTAAAGTCTACAAGAGGCCCTTTGTAACTTCCTATGGGTTAGTGACTCTAATGGAAAAGGCTTTCATAGAGTCAACATGGATATTTGTTCTACCCCTCATGAACATGGTGGTTTGGGTATCATTAAAACAAAGATTTAGTTCTAGGCTTTTTGTGCCAAATGGGTGGTGCATGCTATATTTGAGAAACGGGTTTGGTATTGCTCATGGATCATATCAATCAAAAGGATCCCTAGGGCCAAGGAGCCCAAGATGGCATTTATTTACAAACCTTGGTGGTCACCCTTGCTCAAATTAAGATTGTTGGCACATTTCTCTAAAGGCTTGGGAGGCTGTGAAATCCTTCCTTTCATGGAGAGGGCCTTCACTGCAACATGGTTGTCTTTTAATGACTAGTGTTCATGGTGGTCAATCCTAGTTTTGTAGGAAGGAAATATGTCATGATTGGCTTGGTTCTCGGCCTCAAGTTGGTTCAAATGAGGTATCCAAATGACAAAAGACTTGATTGATAGAAGGAATTTGGTCCATTGGATGAAACTTAAACATAAATTAAAGTTGGCCAACGTGGACAAGTTCATGGTCATAAATTTGATGGCCTTATCCCCAAGTTGGGCCTTTGAGCTCCTAAAGCTTGGTAGTGATATTGTTAGGTGACGAGATACAACCTTTACCGAATTCAAGCTTGCTTTTCGTTACAAATGGCTTTGTTTGAAGTTTGAGTTGGAGGGTTCCTTGAACAAGCCTTGGTGTTGAAAATGAGTTGAGGAGCTTATAGAAATTTTCTTTGAAACCAAATAAGGCTCTCTTTGCATGGTTTTTAATTGTAGGAGTTATACTAATGGACAAAATGTTAACTTACCCAAGCATGCAAAAACCTCGTTGTCCCTTGTGTGGGTGATACGAGACTCTAAAGCATAGTTTTTAGTTTTGTCCCCGAACCTAATTCTCACGGGCATGGGTCCAAACCTTGTGACAATGACATTTCCATCTCATGGAAGGTTGCTTTGTGAAGTGATCGTCTCCCTGGGCTCTTGAGTTTCACTTTACTTGTTTTTTAATGCATGTTGAAGTGTTTTACTTCATATAGAAGATACACAATAATGTGTTATTTAATGACAAATAACCTTCTAGTACGTGCAATAGTGCCATGATCCGCCCCAACCTAACATTGTAAAATCTTGTACAAACGAGTAAAAATTACAGGGAAATGAACCACTTAGTTCAATTGACCCATCTCAACCTCTGTCTATATAGTCACATTGAAGTGACAATGGACCCCGCCACTAGAAAGATAAACAAGTTTAAATGTAGAGAGAGTAGGGCATAGCTCACCTTTGCCTAGGCCATCTTAGAGAACCCCAAACCCCCCAACCCTAAACCTCCCCAAGAGGATCAATGCAGGGGCGACGCTCGTCCAATCACGGGTTGGGCCGTGAGCACAGATTCAAAGTTAGAATATAAAGATGACGTTAATGTAAAATTGAAACTAACACGAACCCCAACGACTTGTATCATATTGCAAGTACAACTGCAACAAATGACAACAACTATTGTGTGCAATGAACATGTAACTCAAAACAACTATTTGATGCATATGCAATCCATGCGAGTGAGTCTCCCGGTCAAAAACAAAACCCGTGGCGTCGCTTTATCTCTCTTTTGTCGTTTCTTTGTTTTCCTATCCTGCAGAAAGCCATAACACTGAGGGCCTCCCTGTATGCATGTAGGGGTATCATAGAGTGAGTGTCACTGCCAACGCCGCACCGCAGCAGCAGACAATGAAGGAAGAAAGAAGACGACCATGACCATGACGAGGGTGGGTTTGAACACGAGAGGTGTGCAATCCAGAGGTATCTGAGCCCTCGTTCGTTTCTGGTCGGACTCTTATTCCTGGTAGGTAAGGTAGGTCATTGCGTCTTTCGATCCCTTTTTCTGCTTCTTCTTCTGATTCAAGTAAGTTGCAAGCAAGCAAGCAGCCGAAGATCTGTTGCAATGAACGAATTCTAATGCAAATACAAATAATGGATTCGAATAGAATGAATGAATGCTCCATGGATCCATCCCTCCCGAATTCCCTGCGCCAGCAGTTGCCCAGGGAAAACAAACAACTCCTCCGTCTGTTGACTGGACTACCCACTTTCTTTCCTTCCTGAATTCAATAGTGACTTGGAATTCCTTTTATTTCCCCCTCACCCATTGGAAATTGGAATATTTGATTTTCAATTCTTTTTGTTTAAATTTAATTTCCTTCCTTGGTACTCCGATAACTCCATCGCCTGCAACAAACAATTCATGCATCTTTGTCCGAATTCCAGGCCTGCAGATTAATCTGTTTCATTCAATTCGCGAGTAGTTTACAAAATCCAGCTCAGGTCACAACTCGTGTGATCTCCGAGGGCGAGCTTTCATAATTCAGCCATGGTCATGACATTTGTCTTTCGAAGATGACCCAAGAATTTGGTCGATTTATGTTTTTGCTCTGTACATGAGTTCTGTTGTCTGATTTCCAGTATCGTTGAGTTCATCACCCATTCTCCAGTCCTTGTCTATATGTCTTTTTCTGCTGCTGCCTGGATTAGAGTACTGAAAATTGCATCATATAAAATTGGGAAAATATTTGCATGCTTGCATGCATACAGGAAGCATATAAATCAGAACGAGATTTAACTACCGTGTTCCCCCTCCCCGTAAGCACCACCCCATGTCTGCCTGGATCATTTGTTAACAATGAACAATGCTTTCACAGTCCTGTCATCTCACATGCATTAACCATTACCCCTAATAGTTGGCAAGAGAAGAGCACTTGCTATAATTTGTCTCAATCGTTGGCAAGAGAAGAGCACTTGCTACAATTCGTCTCTGTTTAAGTATAAATTTGGCCTATGTTATCATCAATTGTCGATTTTTGCGTTGTGCTTCATCATCTTTTCATAGGTAGCCAGACAGACCAGACTAGACCTGCTTTATTGAACTCGAGTTGTTTCTAAAACATTGATCATTTTGCTGTGGTGTTGTATTTTCTAAATGCCTGCTCTATTAATCAAAGTTTAAAATATGCTTGCACGTTTTCTTTTCTGATAAATATTTCCTTTATTGCCTGTTGTACAAGTGCTGATGTTTGATCAGGATGCTTAAAATTGCAAGAAAATGCAAAAACGATCAAGTAACAGTTGAACCCAACCGTTCTTTACATTACTAGCATTATGCTTTCTTTCTATATGATAACTTTGTTTAGCATTAATTGTAAAGTCTGTTTCAGATTTCCAGTATGTTTAACCATTTCCTTTTTTTGTGGATATTTGTGTTTGTGGTCCACAGGATCTTTTCCACCCAGCTGCACAAGTATCTCCATTTAAGTCCTCTGCATGGTTTGGTTAGAGATCCTTCGATCAACTTCTTAGCACAGGCAAGCTTAGGATATCAGTATAGCAGAAATAATAAAACATATGATTTGTTTTGATTCAGTAGCAATGCCATTCGTTAAATAGGTCATCCTGGATCTGTACACAGACTGTCTTCCAGCGAATGACAATCTGGTAAGGAGGGAATTGTTGAAGCCCAATGGGAATGAAAGTCAAAATGCACTACCATAAGGGAATCATTCATCAGTGTGGATATATCATCATCGAAAAGTAGTTTTTCTTGGTAGTTGGAGACCAGCACTGTCAAAGATTGTTACGAAGTTGGTCTTTGTGATGGTTTTTAATTTCAATGTCAGGCTAACTGCATTGAGTGGTGAATGTTATAATTTTATGAGTTGCTTTCCTGACAATGATTCAATTATTCTTTTTGTATGTTTATGCCCTCAGAATATTCAGAGAATGTTGAAGAATCTATGGCAGGCTCCTGAGAACTCTGGATGAAATGTTGATTTTGACTAATATGGACGGGAGGCATAGTATTTACTTTACTCGATTATATGTAGGTATTGTTACGCGCAATGTGAAAGCATAGCATGACAACCACGTCAAACTGCATTTTCCATTATGCAGTCTTAATTGCCAGGGCACATTTGGGGCCTTGAAAATGGTGTTATCTGGGCTGCTTTAGATTTATACTAGTTCTGTTTGAAAGTCACCTAGAATGACAGCCATGGCTCAGAAAAGTGAGAAAAAATATCCACTAAGCTCATCTGATTATAAAATCTACGAGGAAGTGGGACAGGGTGTCAGTGCAATAGTGTATCGGGCTCTTTGTATTCCATTCAATGAGATTGTTGCCATCAAAGTCCTTGACTTGGAGAAGTGCAACAGCAATTTGGTACGCTGTCTCCTCCCTTATCTCTTTCTCTCTCACCCTCCTCCTCTCTTTCATGCATTGTTATGCTGTGCCCCAACTCCTGATATCTGCAAGAACAAAAAATAGTGGTTTTGAATCCTTACCACGTTTTTCTTGGGGAAAGCTCACATGGATAATCTCTTTTGTATTTGATAACATCAGATTGCAATGAATGCTTTAATATAAAATGATTTGACTGTAGTCAGCATAGATCCATCTTAACTCTGGACTTATTAGGGAGGCACCAAGAGGGATAAAAAAAGAAATTGAAATGCAAGATTCTCTATGCTTAAAAATCCAGTGTTAAGATGGATCTATGCTGGTCTAGTTTATTATTATATATATTTTTCACATTAGGTGATTAGTGGTGGTTTTTGTTTATTTGATATAATGGATCTCAACCTTTTTTGTTTTGATTTATAAGTGTTACACACGTGACATATCCATAAGCTGTGTAGTCCACCTCGCTTCTCTGGTGCAAAACTGCTAATCTACCAATTTAACATAGATTTAAAGAACATTCTCAATATGAAAAGTAATGGGATAACAGATCCGCCAGGTATGGGACCATTCATGTGGTAATTTAGAGTGTTCCCCTTCTCAAAAATTTCTAGAACATAGAACAAAGGTCCCATGAGGGTTCCTTTTCACTCTTGTCCTAGTTTTCTTTGCAAATATATATGGTAAGCACAAGGAAAAACTTGATGGCGTGGAGGTTCGTAGTGGCTTTCATCCTTTTACCATAAAATAGGGCATCTTGGAAATGCCACTCCTTTAATTCATTATTGAGACCTATGTTTTATTGCGCTGAGAGGYGCATTCTATAGYTCAGTATCAGGTCGATGTGTGATTCCATGCCTAAATTCAACGTGGAGCTGACACGTGTCACTCTTAAATAATAATAATAAAAATCAAGTAAATGAAAATTGTATATGTGGGCTCTAACCTTTTGCACTCTAAAACGGGTTAAGGAGGAAGGGTTTGCACCTCGAGAGATTTGATCCCTCTCGGCGCTTAGTAGAACCGAAGTTAAGATGGGTCTATGCTGGTTAAGGTTCAGGTACAGGTAGAAGGATGGAGGGGATTAGGGGGATGAGAGTTTCGGGGACAGTTGGAGAGACACCCCCCCAAAAGAGAAAAATAAAATATAGGAAGAAAATATCAAATACTCAGTAATATCACTCATAAATAAATCATCCATAGATCATCACTTACACGATTTAAAGATTTTTTGATAATTTACAATGTCAGATATATTATACATGATACAAAAATTAAAACAAAAAACACAAGAAGCAATCCACAAGGTAAGCATAAATTCCTTGTGCTCAGTCTTTCACTTCCTTGCATTGCAAAATCCTTCTTTGTCATTGATACCAATGAACCCTCACTGTTGTTGTTAGAATCTTTTGGCTCATCAAAGATGCTTAGTGGCCTTTAAAAGTTTCCTGGGGCCCATTGTAAAAAAAGAAAGACAACAAAATGATTTTTTTTCACTATTTTTCACTTGGGGTTGTTAGCCTTGTAGAGGATGCCAAGGTGCCTCCATGGTGTTAAGGGACACCCTTGTGTCCAATAACAATGGACAACATCACATCCCTTTTTGATTGGGGGTTGCAGAGGACAACCTTGAGGTGTTCCCTTATCCATGATTTGCAATAGACGTGTCCCTCACCCATGGGGATGCGTCTACATGGTTCCTTGATTGGGATTCTTGAGTATGTTTTTTTATTCTCGAAAGGGTTTCCTTTAAACTCAAGAGAAGCATTACAACTGGCTCGAAGAGGGTAGGCATCACAAGCGACTTGTTTGCGAGTGAAACAACTCTCCACAAGTGAACCATTGAACGCAAGCACTTCTGTTCGGCTACACTGTTGCAACAGGGGGGGTACTCTTTTGTCACTATCACCCAAGACTTGCACTTGGCCCCAACTGCTTATTTATCTCCAAGGGAATTGAAACTTGGTGAGTGGCTTGACATGGCATTGTCATCACCTCTAAACCATTACCCTATTGACTAAGTTTCATGTGTATGTTGGCTTCTTGTGGGGAATGAATTGGCCAACTTCTGTCACAAAAGTAGAAAGAAAGGGGGCCACACTACGAGGGCATCTGTAAACTCTAGGAAGTGCTTTGCATAAAAGGCTATCTTAGGTCTCAAACCCCCAGATGGGGTGATCCAAGTGACCTGGATCAATTACCTATAAATATCCTCCTAGATAATCCCATTCATCTCTTGCTTATTTGGCAGGAGGTGGCTAGGAGCATCTAAAGAGTACCATGAATGGGGGAAGGTGGTCTATCAATATATCAATTAACTGAAGGAAACAAGAAACCTCTAAGTACTAGTACCATGCTCTCCTAGAAGGGGTGTGGTGGTGGGGGGGGGGGGGCACAGATTGGGTGATGGCCTTCAAAGATCGATAAGCAAGATTTGGGTATCGGTCCTTGCTTGTTGTCGAGTTAGTAAATCTTTGAAGGTAATGTAACATCTCTACTAGTTTGAAGATAGTCTTGATTTGGAAGGGGTGTGTTGCAAACTTTTTTTGGATGATAGGCTGGGGGATTGTCCTCTTGCATTTGGTTATGTGATGGGGCAAGAGAGTTTGAACTGTCTTGGTGCGGGCCCAATTTGACTCGAGCAAGTTTGGTTTGCAAACCTCTTGAGTCTGAAGTATACAAAACTGTCAGTTTGATGATGGAGTTTTCGAGTCCACGAGGTCTAGTATGGATGAGGGATCCCTAAAATGGTGCTGGAAACATTGTCTCTCTATAAGAGTGAGGAATCCATACCCCTTATTCACTCGGGGTTGGAGAGCCTGCCTCAACCTAAACTCAGGCTCTAAAAACGGAACCCCCAGATAGGTGTATTAGTGGTAATCTCAATCTTTTCCCCCTTAGTTAAAGTGGAAACTTGAAAGATTATTTCAAGCAACTGCAGATCATCATCTTAGTTTTCCTAGGGTTGACTGTTAACTTCCGAAGGTCGCAAAACATCGCAAGAGAATCTAGTTGTCTTTGTAGACACTCAGGTGTGGAGGCTAAGAGGAACACATCATATACATATAGGAGTATGGAGATCAAGACATGGTAGGGGAGACAATTGTGGCTTGGCTGGTTATGCTTGTGCAAGAAGGCCTCCACCTCATCTATGTAGATCCCAAATAAAGAGGGGGAGAGGGGACACCCCTGCTTCACCTTGTTCGTGCTCCTAAAGAAATTTGATAATCCATGTGCTAGTTGAAGACGACCATGGAATTCCTAATAGAGTTGCATACTAACATCTATAAGAATCTTTGAGACACCAATGTCTTTGAGCCTCTTGAACATGGCTTTCTGAAAGTCTACAAAACAATAGAAGACTTTCGAAGAGCAGTGTCTTGCCTCCTCAATGATGACCCACCAGATGAGGGTATGATCCATTATCCGAAACCTTGCCTACCCCCTACCCTAAAGGTTTCCCCTCTTGAACTCCTAAGTAACTGCAAATGAAGGGTGATGGTGTAGAGCTTTGAGAATGTATGTCCCACCATGAGCGTCCTATAGTTATTTGAATTTATGAATTGGGTGGATGATATGGTGGGACCAAGACGGTGGGAACCTTGAGCAAACAACATGGTTAAACAAATCATCAATGTTATGCACCGGTGAGTGTATACCATCTTTAAAGATCTCTACCTAGAAACCATCTTCATTTGCAACCATGCTAGTATTCATCTTTTAGATTTCCTCCTTGATATGTGTATGGTAGAACATTTGTAAAGAGGATGGGGGAGTGGTGACCAAGACAGAGGGTTGACTAGGGACATCGTAAAGGGAAATAGTGTGGGTGAACATGAATTGAGGGTCGAGATTTGTAGGTAAGCTGGAGTGACAGGGGGAAACAATATGCCAAAAAGCTTTAGGGGAGTGGCGAAGTGAGGCACGCAGTTCATGTCTCTTTTGTGCTATGAAGAGGCGTTTCTTGTGGCAAAGGAAGGATTGATAGGATTTCTGTATTGGTGTGTAGGACGATGGGATTGTGGAAGAAGGTGCAATAAAGGTGTTTATGAAAGTGTTTTAACTCCTTATTGTATCACTAGTTCATGGGATCGAAATTGGACTTAGAGAAGAGGGAAGGGGAGGGGGAGTTGGTGGTGTGAGAGTAAGAGCTAAGGGCCACTTCCTTAATTACCTAGGAAAGACAATTGTACTTGGATGAAGTTGACTCAAGGGACTTTTGGAGAATGGGGGAGGGGGAGTTGGTGGTGTGAGGGTAAGAGCTAAGGGTCACTTCCCCAATTACCTAGGAAAGACAATTGTACTTGGATGAGGTTGACTCGAGGGACTCGAAACTGGAGAGTGGGGGAAGGAACTTGTTAAGGCAGGTAGTGTAGACATCCTGGTCCATGTGCTCAAAATATATGGTCATTTGGGAGGGACCAAGGGGGGAGGGGGGTGTGGGGGAGGGTCAACACAAAGGGAAAATGAGAGGAGGGTGTGGTCTATTGTAGGTATTCGGGAGACATAGAGCTAACAGATATACTGAAGCATATCCTGGTTGGCTAGGACGTAGTCTCCCACAATAGCTCCCCCAAAATGAGGGAAACACATGAAATTGCTGGAGTCAGGGAAGTAGGGGATATTATTAAGGATTTGTAGGTCATGGAATTCACCGATGTGCAAAAGGTGTTTGCCATAAGTTGAGAGGGGTCCCATGGCATCATTTGATAACCTGTGAAAACCAACTGAATTTGGTTCAATCTCCTGTAAGCAAAATTGATCCTTTGACTTGTCATGAATGGGACCTTCAATAACCACTCACACAACCAAATCAAAGATCAACACATCGATGTTTTGATGTGGTAAAACCCCTACGGGGAAACATCCTGGCCCCAACCAAAGTGGCTACTTGGAGAAATTTATTAGTGCAACAGAAAAATATTATAGAGAGGCTTACAAGAGAGTTTCTCACAATCGATCATTGACAAATGACCCTCCATGCTCTTTAAATAGAGATCATGGACCAATCAGGTGTTAATCAACGAATCAACGTAGCTGTTAAGATCGAGGAGAATATGAACTGTCGGATCACTCTATGTCGAGAACATATCGTGGCTGACACATTAGACCAAGTTGATCTTAACTAACTCCTAAGTGTCTAAACATCCTAACATCCCCCCTTAAGAACAACTTGGGATAGGATTGAAGGATTTGCAAAAGCGACACAATAGGAGAAGGAAGGAGGCATTAAAGCATATCCCTCCTTAATGACAACTTCCTGAACTCCTAACATAGATCGAAGTTAGTTTGGAAAACTTCGCTTTTGTAAGAGACTTTGTGAAAATGTTTGCAACTTGATCTTTTGTAGGGCAGAAGAGCACTTCAATAACTTGATCATGAATGAGCTTTCTGATGAAGTGCATGTGTAGCTCGATGTGTTTACTGTGCTGATGCTGAAATGGAACTTGGGCGAGCTTAATGGTACTTTGATTGTCGCACCAGAGGGTGGTCGGATGCTACTATTGGAACCCAAACTATGAAAGGATTTGTTGAAGCCACAAGGCTTCTTGACTTGCATTAACCGCTGCTTGGTACTCTGCTTCTGCTGAAGAAAGAGCAATAGCATGTTGTTTCTCACAGGCCCAAGTGACAAGTTTCGAACCAAGGTTGAAAACATAACCTGCAGTAGAATTTTGATCATCAGGGTCGCCAAACCAATCTGAATTAGTGTAAACAACTAATAAAGGGGTCTCCCTTGAACTAAACTGTACCCCAGACATACCAAAGTTTTCTTTTAGCCACTTTCCAATGGCTTTCATGGGGTGTTTGCATATATTGAGCAACAATATCAACAACAAAGGAAAGATTAGGACGGATATTAGTCAAGAACCAGAGGCTACCAGGTAAAAAGTGGCATCAACTTCGGGAGAAGTACAGGTGGCAACAAGTTTGACTCCAGACTGGAAGGGAGAAGGGGTTGGTTTTGATTCTTCCATGTGAAAGCAGCGAAGAAGGTTACAAGCATACTTTGACTGGGATAGAAAAATTCCTTCCTTGGTTTGCAAAACTTGGAGTCCAAGGAAATAGTGCAAATAGCCTAATTCGATCATTTCAAATTTCTTCTTAAGGTTGGTTTTCACATGGTTTAAAATTTTTGGGTCACTACAAGTGAGGATAAGGTCATCAACATAAAGAACAAGGATTATGAGATGTCGTCCTACTTTCTTGGTATAGACATTAGGATCATAATGACATCTAAAAAAGATGGTGTTAAGAAGGAAGCTATCCATTTTGGCATACCAAGCTCGGGGAGCTTGCTTAAGACCATAAAGAGATTTCTTAAGGCGACAAACAAGGCTAGAGTCATTCTGGACATAGCCAGGGGGTTGTTCCATGTAGATTTCTTCTTGCAAATCCCCATACAAGAAGGCGGATTTGACATTCGTCTAATGGACCCCCCATTTATGTGAGGTAGCAAGGGCAAGAACAAGGCAGATGTAATTCATTTTGTTTACAGGGGAAAAACTTTCATTATAGTCAATTCCATCAACTTGGGAAAATCCTTTGGCAACTAACTGAGCCTTGTATCTTTCAACACTTCCATCTGATGCATACTTAGTTCTGTAGACCCATTTACATTTGACAAGTTTTCTTTCTTTCAAAAGAGGAACAAGATCCCACGTATCGTTCGCCATTCAAGAGCGATACTCTTCATTCATTGTTGTATCCTAATCTGGATAACTTGAAGCTTCTGCAGATGTCTCTGGATCACGAGTCTCTGAAACTTGAGTCAAAAGAGAAGAGGCTCACTAGAACTGTGAACGTGTTCGATGTTGATCTCAAGGATCATTGGCAAGATCACCAACCGCTTCTCGTGTTGAACAGACCCATCTAGGAAGCAGTGGTGCTGGTGCAGGTTCAGGTTCAATGGATTAATCTGGAGGAAGGCGAGTAGGCGGAGGTGGATTTTCATCCTCATTGTCATCATTTGAAGAAGAAGAAACCAGAATAGGAACAAAAGAAGGCACAAACGCTGAAGAGGGCTCGCAGGTCGTAGATGGCACAAATGCCAAATTAGGTTCGCAGTCCAAGATATTTTCATCAAATTTAACATTTCTTCTAATTTCATTACAATGTGGTTGAAGAAGTCTGTAACCTTTGACATCTTCAGAATAACCAACAAATATAAACTTCTCACTTTCAGGCTGCAATGCTTTCCTTTTCTCATCATGATTGTGAGCCCATGCTACACTGCCAAATACACGAAAGTGACTTACATCTGGCTTAAGTTTATTCCATGCTTCTTCCGGTGTTATATTTTTAAGAGCCTTTGTGGGAGTGTGATTTGCTATGTAATTTGCACAGTTAATGGCTTCCGCCCAATACTTTAGACTTAATCCCTCAAATTGGATCATAGAATTTGCCATTTCTTTTAATGTGCGGTTCTTTCTCTCAGCAACACCATTTTGCTGTGGTGTATATGGAACAATGTGTTGCATTTGGATGCCCTGTGCAGTGCAGTAACTTGTAAAATTATTGTTCACATATTTGCCTCCATTATCTGTTCTTAATGGGTAGTTGATGTCTAGATTGCTTCTACAAGGGCCTTGTAGGCCAAAAACTTGTCAAAAACTTTGCTCTTAAGTTTTAAGAAGTAAACCCAAGTGCGCCTAGAAAAGTCATCAATGAAAGTTAAGAAATACTTGCACCCAGAAAAAGAAGGAGAAGAAAGCGGACCACACAAGTCACTGTGAACAAGTTGCAAAGGGGCTGAGTTGTGCCAAGAGGCACGTTTTCAAAATTGTCCCGATGATGTTTGTTAAGAACACAACCGACACAAACACCATCTCTACAAGAAACAAGAGGAAAACCAGTCACCATCTGTTGATTACATAGTTGCTGCAATGAGCGATAGTTTAGATGACCAAACTGCTCATGCCAAAGTTTGCTCAAGTCATCGCTATGAGCAACAAAAATTGATGGAAAAGATGATGACCCAAAGTTGTCAAACTTGTACAACCTGGTAATATCATCAACAATTCCAGTTGCAAGAACATGCTTGGGATATTTTAGATCCTTGATTACAACTTGGTGAGGTGAAAACTCTACAATTTTACCTTCACCTGAATGAGTGATTTGATATATTGATAAAAGGTTGCAGGAGAGACTTGGAACACATAATACATCATTGAAATGACCATTATCTACCTGAACTGTTCCAGACTCTACAACACTAAGAGATCTATCATCACCAACAAATATTTTTTTGGTGGTACATTCATTAAGAGCAGAAAATATGGCTTTATCCTTAGCCATATGATAAGATGTTCTAGAATCAATAAGCCACTCATCAGAAGAAGAAGAAGAAGTTGCATTGAAGGAGAAACCAGAAGCAGAAAGTGCATGTCCATGAGAAGAAGAAGAAGTAGAATCAATACTGATGTTGTGCTTCTTCATTGCTAATTCTAAAGCTGCCATTTTCTTAAAACATTTGGATTCATCATGACCATCTTTCCTACAAAAGTTGCAATGTCTGTCAGTCTTTTTACTTTTAGATTTTGCTCCTTTGTCACCATTAGGAGTGGAAGCTGCCTGAGAAGGTTTGGGACCCTTGTTTTGCTTGTTGTTGTGGCAAGGATGTTGCTTCTTGGGATTCTTGGATTTATCTTTTTGCTGGACTACTAAGGCTTTTTTGGAGGTACCTGCAGTGCTAATCAATCCAAGTTGCAGAAGCTTATCTTTCTCTCGAATCAGAGCATCACAAAAGGACTCAAGAGAGGGTTTTTGATAAGCACTCCCTAGAGCTTCTCTGGTGGCATAAAAGGTAGATACAAAAACAAAATATGCACTACCAAGAATAACATATATACATCTATCTTCCGACAGATCTAGTTGGCATTTGATACACAGAAGTCTAAGTATTTTGAACTTACATAAATAATCTTCAATGCAAGGAAAATCATTTGGACTTGAAGTCATTAATTGATTCTCCAACTGGTGAACTCGAATAATATTGTGTTTACCAAACACAACTTCAAGCTTTTCCCAAGCTTTATTGGGGGCATCAAGTCCTTGAAGGTGAAACCTTAAATCGGGAGAGATGGACATTCTGATTAGTCCATAGGCTTTGTCATTCCTATTAATCCATTTGGCATACTTGTCATCATCATTGGGTTCTTCTTCTTTTCCCAAGGTAATCGGGTACAGTGCTTTACTTTTTAATAAATCCTCCATATGGGATTTCCATTGGAAGTAGTTGGTGCTGGTAAGAAAAAGATCATTGGGAGATGCCATATTAAAATATGCAAAAAAAGATGAAACTGATGGTTTAGATGGAAAGATATCGAAAAATAGGTTGTTTCAAAAAACGACATTGAAAACGGACTTCGGATGTGAAAGTTACGACCTTTTGAAAAAAGGCTTAAACGATAACCAAAGAGCCATGTGGCAAGTAGAAGTTGGTCTACGTGGTGATACCCTTCCTAATAGCCTCACTTTTACAAATAAGTTGCTTATGAAGTGATCCACTTTTATAGAATAAGCGAGGATCACTTTTACAATGAAGTTAATTTATAAAAGAAAGTTGCATGCAAAATAAATAACTTTTAAAATAAAATATTAAAGCTACTTATAGTGATTCACTTTTATAATTTAAGTGAAATATATTTTACATGGATGCATGAACTTTTTCAAAAAAAATTAACAAAAAAGAGACTTGAACTCAAGACCTCTTACTTAATAAAGTAACTTTTAACCAAGTGAGCTAGTGCAAAACATATTGTATGGTTTAGGAGGAGGATTGAGGGTGTTGTTGTTGTGGAAGATGACCTTGGAGAGCGTGCTCATAAAAAACTCTTTTCACAGAAGTGAAAAATTTTGCTTCTCGACGACAACAAGGGTAAGATCTCGGTTAGCTTATCCGAAGAACGCAAGTTTTCTCTTTATTTTTGATTTACCGAGATCGCACAAAATGCATGACAAAGGGCACACGTAGACAGGAAAACCCTTTCCAATCTGTTTTTGATTTGTCGAGATCGCACAGGGCAAAGAGTATACGCAAATCGAAAAGAGTAGCAACTCGGAAATAAAAAACAGAAAACCGAAATAAAAAACCAAAATATTATCTCTGCAAAAATTTAAAAGGGCATATTTGGGCTTTATACCTCCGGATCTGACTGAAATGGTCGTATCTTGGGCAAACAGAAACCTGATACCATGTTCGACCACACATGTATTCCAACAAAGGACGAACACCTTCAGTAACCACTCACACAACCAGATCAAATATCAACACACCGATGTTTTGACGTGGTAAAACCCCTACGGGAAAACATCCACGGCTCCAACCAACGTGGGCATTTCGAGCAATTTATTAATGCAAAAGAAAAATATTACAGAGAGATTTACAAGAGAGTTTCTCACAATCGATCATCGACAAATAACCCTCCATGCTCTTTAAATAGAGATCATGGACCAATCAGGTGTTAAGCCGCAGATCAATGTAGCTGTTAAGAAAGATCAAGGAGAATATGAATTGTCGGATCACTCTATGTCGGGAACATATTGTGACTGTCGGATTTCCTAACTACAAATGCATACTAAAGAAACAGACTAAGAAACACACTTTTACCTAAAGACACATTAGACCAAGTTGATCTTAAATAACTCCTAAGTGTCTAAATATCCTAACAATCTTGTTGGGTTTAGGTATGTGCATTGAAACCCCCCATAAGAATGACCTCCCTAAGTGTAGAGTGCTGTATAATGTTAGCATACACGTCTTGGTACGGGTCCATGTCTGAATTGTTGTGGAGGGCGAAGTTTGAAGAGGTAGGTGGAGAGTAGCAGACCACAAAACAAAGGTCCCGAGGGATGGGGGATACTCTGCTAATTCAGACCCACATAAATCTAGCAAATTCATGTAAGGGAACCATTGTGACTATGTGCTGAAGGCAATCCTAGTAAAGACAAGGCACCCCTCTCAAGCATCAAACACCTCCCAAGCTCCAAGTCTTTTGTTTGCAGGTAGATATGCAAAGACGCCTTCAGATATTCCAAGATAATCCTAATGAGGCTCTCATGGGTTTGGCCATGAAGAGAATATCTGAAAGTAAGTGCGTTGAAGATCTCTCTGGGGGAAGACTAGAATGATCTATTATAGTGCCAACATCCTACTATAACCCTCGAAACCCCTTGCCTACCCCAAAGGACCTGTCATTTATGGAATCTATGGTGGGTCCACCTGAGGGAGGGAAATCATGAATGACTGCCCAAAGATCTCTAATAACTGCCCATTTTCTTGCTTGCGGTGTTTTTGCCACTTGTCCCCTAGAGCGCTTAAGCTTTGCAACATGGGATTGAGTGAGATCCTCATCCAAGAAAATCTTGTGGGGGAGGGAGAAGAGCCTTTGCTTTGCCCAAAGGGCTCATAGATGATCACCCAACGACTTGAAGTGGATAAAAAGGGTAGAATCCGAGTCAAGCCAAGCTCTCTTAGGGCTAATATCTGGGAAATCTAAGGTCTCTTGGAGAAAAGAAGTGTCTATCAGCATGGAGGCTGGGTTTGCTGATGAAGATGGGGGGAATCCCCTCACCTCAAGTTTAGCTCCCTTGCATGTTTGGTATGCTCCTCCAGTAGTTTGGTCTAAACAACCTCCTTGACCTCCACGTGAGGGTTTCTCGTTGAGTCTTGGCCTCTTACTTGAAGATGGCTTGTTGGAATGAGATTTCTTCTTGCTTGTTTTTAAGATCCAGAAGTTCTGCATGCAGAGAATCCCCTGGGTGGTGAGCAGCTTCTTGTGTTTTGGTATCACTGACCTGCTGTTTCAAGATCAGATTCTCGGATTCTAGGTCCGCTACCCTATTGGAAAGGTTCTGAACATCTGGTTGAAGTTTGAAATTCATTGTTTCCACTAATACCAATATTCTCCCAATCTCCGGAATCCCGGGAAAGGTGGCTGCCATTTAAGGACCCTGCATACCCCCACTATCTTCACTACTAGAGGGTCCCCTCATGACCTTCTGTGATTCAGCGATCTGTGTAAGAGGAGTTACAGGTGGGGTAGAGGGTCCTGTGGGCAGGAAAGGTAGGGGCGGGATAACCTGCAGGGGTGTCGGGATGAGTGGCGGGAACAAAGATAAGGGGGTGCTGGGGTTTAAAGTTATAGGGCTATTTTTGCAAAAAAATAAGGTCGCAAATGACAAGGTTCTGACATATAGGCCCATTACATGCCTTTTGGAAGAAATGTGAGAACTAGCTGGTGTATGCTAGGGTTCTGAAATTGTTGCAGGCATACTTGTATTAGGTGGCAGTTGCAAGGCAAACATACATATAATAGATTAGCCAGTGAAAAACTAAGCAAGCACTTACAGTACCCATACCTGGCAGAGGCTGCAATGCTTAAACAAAATATCATTACAGAGGCAAGGCCAAACCAAGTAGGGCCACCACTACCATTGCAAATTGAAAAGCAAGAAACCCCACCCATAGGGCAAAACAAAGCCCTAAAGTAATAGGCCTTGAGCAATACGTCTGTCTTATCAACTTTTCTGAGGCTGCTACCTGTAGAAAGCAGCAAAATCAAGAAAAGTCCACGGCAGAAGGTGATCTACTGTTGCTGGTAGAGGCCTCTATAAGATGAAGGCTAAAACCACAAAACTGTGGTTTTGAAATAGTTCTGCAGTCCACAAACCTGAGCTGTGACCAAAAATAGCCAGGGTAGAGGATTAAAAACATTAGCGTCATTACCCCTTTAGCTGAACAAATTCACATAAAAAACACTTGCACAAGGGTATCCTTTAGAGAAGTCTTTCCTCCACAGGTTACATTTCCCTGATTTCTTAAACCCTCTTAAAGGACAGCTCCTATTCCTTGTGCAGATTGACTTCCAATCTGAGTGCGGGAGAATCCCTCCTCTAGGATTCCAAGTGGAAGGAGTTCCTTAGAGGGGCAAGGTAGAGTGTTCCCCATGAATCTTCACCATACGTGAATTTTAGACTCATTTTCTGAGATTGCAAAGCTTCTTCACAATCCTTTGTATGTCATGTCACAAAGCTTGTCAAGTTTCTCAAAAATAAATCAGTCTGCCTCATTTTTTATGGAATCCTTGAACATTTGGGATAATTGTAGAAATTTTCTGTGAATATGGTCAACGCTTGTCAATTCTCCATCATCAAGTAAAAACCCTTTCGCAAAAGTTCTCACTGTTAATTTATGAGCTTGATTTTAAACTGCTGATATGTTCTTTAATTTCTGCAATACTTAGCTTAATATAATTCATAAACCAGAACAGCAATAACCATAGGTTTACCAGCATGAAAATTCACAACACATGTACCCTGGGGAAACCCTATACAGGGAAAAAAACCCTACCAAACAATCTCCTTTTATTGCAAATATAAAGTATGATCACTTACAAAAATCCACCATGAAATTCTGCTCTTAAAGAGCTTGCCAAGATGACTTTGACCTGACTGTGTGACTTGTAAAAGTAGAGAGACTTTGCTGTCCTATTCTGCTGTTAGATACCAGCACTATGGACAGAATTCATACGTTGCCTTGGGACTCTTTTGCTGCCTTTTCTGCTGATATATATCAGCACTGTTTGCAGAGAACTTTTGCTGCCTTTTGGACTGATACACTGCCTCTCCTCCTTCACCCTTACACTGCATAACATGATGTGAAGAATGAGGGTCGACCTCTGCATATAAACGTGTGGAGAGGAGGAAGGAGAGGGCTCGAAATAGAAGCTTGTTTGCATGTTTGTCATAACTTGACTTTACACTTCAGCTCGAACTAGAACTTGGACATGCGACTTTACTTAAATCGAATGTAGAACTTGACTTGAGACTTTAGTTAGAAATATAACTCGCCCTTGTGACTTGGCCATGCATGGTATGCAACTCGACCTTGACTAGACCTGCATGCAAATTAACTCAGCATGCACATGACATGCATGCATGCAATGTGCAACTTATGCAACTATGCAACTTTATGCAACTTATGCAACTTTATGCAACTCGACTTTTACAACTTGGCCTTTTACAACTCATTCAACTTGACTCTTATACATGGCAATTCAAATTTCTTCCTGGTGGATAGTGTTACACGTGCCAACGCACTAGATCAATACATTTACATCATTTGCAATATAAGGAAGATTGTTTGTTTCTAGCTCATAGAAATTTTATGTTCAACCTAACTTTTGCTAGATGCCTTGACGTTTGCTCATGGCTCACAAGGCTTGACTAGGCTCACAGAGGTTGTACGTTCCCCCTGATGTTTGCACTAGTTTGTCTATGCTCACAGAGGTTGTACGTTCCCCTTGACTTTTGCACTAGACTGTCTATGCTCACATAGGTTGTATGTTCCCCCTGACTTTTGCATTAGACTTACATCTTGACTCACAAGATCATATAGCATCTCGTTCGTCCTGACTTTTGGTTTGGTTCATAGAGGTTGTACTTTCCCCCTGGCTTTTGTCAATACCTCACAAGACTGGTTGATTCTCCAAATCTCCTTGGCTAGCCTTAGGGTGGTCCATCTGGCCTCTCATTGGAGAATCACTGTCGATGCTGCCAAATTTAACACTCCCTCTCTCAGCGAGGGAGTCATTCTCAACCACACCAAGCTTGCCTCTCAACTGCACAAACTGCCTCAATGGCAATGGCTAGGTCAGGATATCAATTACCTGCTCGCTCGTGGCTATGTACTGTAGCTTTACAGTTTTTCTCTAGACCAAGTCTCGAATGTAGTGGTACTTCATGTCAATATGTTTTGACCTGTCGTGAAATACTGAGTTCTTTGTCAACTTAATGCAACTTTGATTATCACAGTGAACCACTGTCATCTCGAGCTTGTCACCAAACAACCCAGAAACCAATTTTCTGAGCCATACTACTTCCTTGCTAGCATCACTTGCTGCAATGTACTCAACCTCTGCTGTACTCTGTGCAATGGATCCCTGTTTCCTGCTTGACCAAGAGATCATAGCAGATCCTAAATTGAAGCAGTATTCGGAAGTACTCTTCCAGTCCACTGGGCTTCCTGCCCAGTCAACATCTGCATACCCATGCATAAATAAACCACCACTGGATGTATATCTCAGATCATAGGCAATGGTCCCTCTGAGATATCTCAAGACGTGCTTTGCTGCTACCCAATGTCTCTGTCTTGGATCAACTATGAACTGACTCATTGCAATCATTGGATAACATATATTTGTCCTGGTATGGATCATATACATCAATGATCCAATCAACTGCCTATACATGGTGGGATCCACCAAATCTGAACCTGTATCCTGGTATGGATCATATACATCAATGATCCAATCAACTGCCTATACATGGTGGGATCCACCAAATCTGAACCTGTATCCGAATCATGTAGCTTCCTCAGGTTGGTAATCATCAGAGTAGACATGGATTTACAATCCATCATACCAAACCTCTTTAAGACATCCACTGTGTATTTACCTTGTGCCAGAAATATCTCACCTTGTCTTTGCCACACTTCCAACCCTAGGAAGTAATGCATCAAGCCTAAGTCTTTCATCTCAAATTTTTGAGATTAGCTCCCTCTTACACCAGGCTATTATCCCTTCATCTCCTGTCAGAAAGAGATCATCAACATACAGGATTAGTATAACATGCTGGTTCCCTCTTACCTTGAAGTACAGATTCACATCAGCGTCACTTTTCTGAAAACCCAGGCTTTTAAGAAAGCCATCAATCCTGTCATACCAAACTCTGGGAGCCTACTTAAGACCATACAAGGCCTTCCTTAGATTGCATACATGAGTGTCTTTGTTATGCAGTACAAAACCATCTAGTTGTTCCACAAAGACCTCTTGTTCAATCTTTCCATTCAAGAATGGTGTTTTTACATCCATCCGATGTAACTTCCAACCAAGAACTAAAGCTATTGCAATGATAACTTGAATGGAGGTATACCTGGCTACAAGGGAAAAAGTCTCGTCGTAGTCAATTCCTTCTTTCTGAGTGAAGCCTCTGGCTACAAATCTTGCTTTGAAATTTTCCATATTCCCATCGGCTGCATGTTTTATCTTATAGATCCATTTGGAAGAGACCACTGATTCGTCCTTTGGCCTCGACACAATGTCCCATACATTGTTCTTTAGAATAGACCTGTATTCCTCAAGCATGGCATCCTTCCATACTTGTAATTTATTTGCTTCTTCAAATGAAGAAGGTTCAACATCATTGATGTTGCTCATCAATGCAACATAGCCTCCAAACCTGTGAGGCCTCTTACTTTCCCTGGAAGTTCCTTTGGGAGAAGCTATCTTTTCTGCTTCCTGCACTGTTTCTTTAAGCCATCCTGGCTTCCTTTTGGCTGGAGGTTCTTCAAGAGTTCTTTTCAACTCTTCGACAGGTTCTAGGGGCTCATTACTTGGCCCTTCATGAGGTTCCTCCCTCTGATCATCTGACTCTTCATTTTTAGAAGAGGGTGAAGATGGCCGAACTGCTTCTGAATCCTGTTGAAGCTATCTGGATTTCTTGAATGAGGCTTCCTCATGGAAAGTCACATCTCTGCTTACCTCTATCTGCCTTTGACCTGGAACATAAATCCTGTAAGCCTTGGAGTTCTCGCTATACCCCACAAAAACCCCTTTCTTACCCGAGGGTTCCATCTTTGTCCTCTTCTCCTTAGGGACATGAATATATACAGGAGATCCAAATATCCTTGGATGCCCTACTTCAAGTTTGATCCCTTAGAAGACTTCTTCAGGAGTCTTGTCCTTCAAGATAGCGTGTGGACACTTGTTCTGAATATACACGGCAATGGAGGTAGCTTCTACCCATAAAGAATTTGGCAGATCCTGGTCAAACATCATGACTTTCGCTGCCTCACAAATTGTCCTGTTTTTCCTCTCAGCAACACCATTTTGTTAAGGGTTATATGGCATGGTCAACTGTCTCTTGATTACTGCTTTCTTGCATAAATCCTAAAATTGGAGAGATTCAAACTCTCCTCCATTGTCTGTTCTAAGGGTTCAATAAGGGCTTTATGCTCTTTGAACTTATCAAATGTGTCACTTTTCGCTTTAAGGAAATAGATCCAACATTTTCTTGAGTAATCATCAATAAAAATGACATAATACAAACAACCACCGAGTGAGGGAGATGGCATGGGACCACATGCATCAGAATGAACCAGATCTAATATGCCCTGAGCTCTACTGTCACTGCTAGGAAATGCTTTCTTTATATTTTTACCTAGCATGCATCCTTTACAAATTTCATTTTTACTAAGAGAAATAGAGGGCATGCCACATACCATATTCTGYAGATCTAGAAGTGCTTTGTAATGAAGATGTCCAAGTCTTCTGTGCCACAACTCGCTGGAGYTGGTCACATCATGAGCTAATGCCTGAACTGACTGTCCTGTCACAATGTACAGTCCTCATCTGCGAGTCCKAATAGGTTTTGTTGTACTCAAGTGGCTACCTTTAGCCCACAGTAGTGCCTTCCTGTCCTTGAAGATCACCCAATATCCCTTGTCCTCAAGGGTTGCAACTGATAGTAGATTCTTTCTGAGCCCTGGAACATATAATACTTCATCAACATGAAGCCTAGCCCTAGATTCCAATTTGAAGGAGATAGAGCCTACTCCCTCTATCTTGTAACATTTGTCATCCCCAAGCTCAACCTGCTTTGCAAAAGATTTTGTCTTGAAATCTGAGAGGATCTCCTTGTACCCTGTCATGTGCTTTGATGCACTGCTGTCTACCAACCAAGTTTTCGACCCTGTGATAACTGTACTGGATAAAGAAAAAACCAGGTAATATTCTTTTCTATTTTCTTTTTCATTAGAAAGACTTTTCTGATTTCTTTTGGATTCATCATCCTCAACAGTTGAGACATGATGTTTCCCTTTCCTTGGTTTTTTCTTCCTATACCAGCAGTCTCTAGCAAAATGACCCAACTTATTGCAACTAAAGCATTTAATCTTAGATGTATCAATATTCTTGCCTTTGAACATACCTTTGGTATTCGACTTATTCTGAGAGCCTTTCTAGAAGGTGACATTCTTCTTTCCCTTGAATCTTGATGCTAATGCCGAATGCTCTTCTTTGGTTGGCTCGCTCCTAGTAGCAGTATGACTCTCCTCTTGGAGACAATCATGCCATAACCTCTCAAACGTGGGTTGAATCTCTCTCCCACTCACACTGGATAAGAAGGTCTCCCATGAAGAAGGAAGACTATCAATATGGCCTGCACTAAGTCATTATCATCCACTGTGACATCTGTGACCAAAAGATGATCTCTGATCAGGGCTATCCTGGAACAGAAAGATGCTACCGATTCACCTTTCTCCATCTTCAAATACTTAAGCTTGTGCTTAAGTGTCCTCTTCTAACTTGGTGCCTGTTTCTCATACAGATTTACCAAGGTATCTATACAGTCCTTGGCAGTCATCAATGAAGTCATTGTTGGTATTATACTGTCTTTGACTGAGTCAAAGATGATTCACTTGGCCTTTGCTTGATTCTTTCTGAAGGCCACTCTCCCTGCATTAGAGGTGGGTTCCTCCACCACTGTGGTCACATATTGCTTAAGATCATGCTCCTGCAAGATATTCATTATCCCGAGCTTCCACACATTGAAGTTGGAAGCTCGTTTGAGCCTATCCTTGGCCCTGACAGAAATGGAGGATGCCATGGACCTCATGCTGAAAACTTGATCCAACTTGCTTGGATCTGTGTGTGTTAGAATATAGAAGACGGTGTGCTCGTTTTACCATTGACGATACCCTCGTCACCCAACCATAGGCTGAAGCCTCCCTCCGAGCACCTTAACCTTGCTGAGAATTCCTCTGGAAGCAAATCCTAGGCTAGATAGCCAAACAAAGAGTAGCGCATCAATCTCCAAGGATAG
>ML779834.1:251579-272660 GCA_009831015.1 Picea engelmannii | reverse complement strand
CCAAGGAGATGAATATTAGTGCTAGTGGAGTAGAGAATGCCCATGTGAGTGGTGCTCTTAAGGTAGCCCAAAATGCGTTTAGCGGCTTGCCAATGACTCTCATGAGGTTCCTAAATGTACTGAGAACACATAATGATTGCAAAGGAGATATATGTCCTTGAATGTGTAAGATAAAGCATACCATTGACTAGAGATTTGTAAATTGTTGCATCAAATACAAGTGAAGGACACTTGGCCCAAAACTTCATATCCCTAAAGCAATAGGTGTACTCATTGGCTTGAAATCATCCATCCCAAAACATTGCAAGAGTCTAGGGTGTACAAAGGGTGAGAAGTAAAATCCCAATAGAGGTTTGAGAAATCTGGAGTCCTAGAAAGAAATGGAGCAGGATGAAATTAGTCATCTCAAAAGAGTCTTGAAGATGCCGCTTCATGTTGTTGATCATGGACGATGAATGACCAGTCAAGATGAGACCATCCACATATATCATAATGATGAGTCTTGCCATCGTGATGGCGAATATAGAGATCATGCTCAACCTCGTAGCTAGTGAAGCTACAACTAATAAAAAAATTGTGAATCTTCTCATACCAAGTGTGAGGTGTTTGCTTAAGGCCATATAGAGATTTCTTGAGTTTACATACCAAAGGGACATGACCATTCTGTATAGAGTTGGGTTGTCATTGCATATACATTTTTTCTTGGAGATCTCCATGAGAAAAGCACTCTTGACATCCATCTGATGAACTTTCCAATTCAATGAAGCAACTACAGAGAGGATAATCTGAATTGAGTCCATATGAGCAAGCAGAGCAAAAGTTTGAGAATAGTCACTGCCCTCCTTCTGGAAGAGGCCTTTAGTGACAAGATGGGCTTTGTACTTCTCAAATTTTCTATCAACATCATACTTGGTCTTATAAACCCATTGGTATCCAACAAGATTCTTACCCTTAGATGAGGGGACTAGGTCCCAAGTTTGATTTTAATCAAGGCATCATATTCAACAAGCATAGCAGCTTTACATTCTGGAAAATATTTTGCTTCAATATAAGTGGTGGGATCTGCATCAACCTTCATGAAAAGGGCTCATGGAGCGACAACATCCCAATTCTCCTTTAGGTGGAAGAAGAGGAATAGAATCTAGGAGAGTGGAGATAGCCCACTTAGGCATAGGTTGTGTCCTAGCTGGAGGAAGAGGAGCATAAGTAAAGGGATTTGCAAGAAGATCATCATGGGGTTACTTGATTGATGAAAGGTTAGGTGGAGCATTCGAAAGAGTAGAAGAGACTTCAATGTAGCAAGTACCAAACACATCATCAACACATGCCTTCTCATGGGTTGATCACTTAGTCCTTGGAGGGGGAGTGCGGGAAGGAGCACTCATAGGAGGATCATCATTAGGTCGTGAAGAGGAGAGGTCCATTGTGACAGTTGGAGATGAATCTTTTGTAACTAGCAAACCATGAAAAAGAACTTCATCAAGGGCAAGATCTCTCTGTTCAATCACCTTGTAGGTGGAGGGATCATATAGATGACATGCTTTGGAAGTTTCGCTGTAGCCCACCAGAATGCAATGTTGACTTGTAGGTTGCAATTTGTTTTTCTTTTCTTTGGGAGTATGGGCCCATGCATGTGATCCAAAAAATATGAAATGCGAAATTGAAGGTTATATGATACCATTTATTAAAAGGAGTCATATGGTGAACATCTTGAGTAGGTGTGCGATTGATGATATGAGCTACACAAAAAATGCTTCCCCCCAAAAGTTGAGCTCCATCTCCTAAGAATGTAGCATATAGTGAGCCATTTCCACAATAGCTCTATTCCTTCGATGCACTACTTCATCTTGTTGTGGGATTGGTTTCTTCCTAACAATGCCATGAGATGTGAGAAATGTGTGAAAGTCATCACTGAAATGTTCACCTCCATGATAAGTGTTGATAGATTTCATCCTGTGTTTGTTGTGATTTTCCACCAATGATTAAAATTCTTCAACTTTCTCAAAGGCTTCATCCTTGGATTGAATGATGAATATCCAAGGAAGCGGGAGAAATCATCAATGAAGGTGAGGAGATATTTGGGACGACCAACTGAAGGAGTGATCATATGCCCACAAATATCACCATGAACCAACTCAAGTGGACAAGAGGCTTGCCTCACTAAATCATTAAGAATGGACTTGTTGTGATGTTTTCCTAGCATACATCCTTCATAAACGCCACTAGGTAGTTTAATATGTGGAAGATCATCTACCATCCTTAGATGGCTCATAAGTTGCAAGGTCCCAAAATTGGTATGACCTTAGCGTTGATGCCATAATTTGTTGGTGTTGTAGACATTGGTGACCATAGCAATAAATCCACTTTGTTTTGAAAAAGATGAAGACTTTCCTAGCTTATACATATGGTCGGATTCATCGCAATAGCGAGAAGCAACTACTTTAGAACAATCATTTATGTCCTTGACAACCTATCAATTTGGCCAAAATTTCTCCTTTTTGTTGGTGTGAGTGATGCAATATATAGAAAGAAGATTAGGTCCTATGCCTAAAACATGAAGAACTTCTTCGAACTTGGCATTGTCGATAATGACATCACCACATCGTGAAACTAGTAAGGGTGAGTCATCACCAATAATAACTTGCTTTCCATTGTGCTCCCATTGATAGTTGGAGAGGAAGTGTTTGTATTTTGTCATATGCTTAGTGGCTCCGGAGTCGACAATCCATTCTTGTGAAGTGGTGGAGGGTCGATATGTTGAGTGCACAACCATGTGTGCACCGTGAGAGTCCACTGGGCTTAATGATCTTTATGGATTGAGAGAATTTTTGAGTGGGATTTTAGAATGAGACATAGGCCTTGAACAAGGGTTAGAGGAATCCTAGGCATTGCCCTTGAAAGAGAGACAAAAAACCCTTGAAAAATACAAGCCTCTTCTAGAGATTTGCACTATATTTTAGCTACAAAAAGGGTTCACCAGTCCTAAAAAAAGCCACCCTTTTCCAAAACAACAATGCATTTTAGATCTGTCCAATATACTTCAATAGGAAATATAAGAGAATAGGTGCGCTAGGTATGAAGTTTTATTTGTTGAGGTTACACCAAAAGTTCTTACACCATGCTTGAGGGTGCTTCATGTGATGTGGGGTGCATGGTGTGTTGAGTCTTGACTACCCTTGGTTTTACTGTGATGGACATACACATTGGAGATAACTTACTCATGGATTGCTATATCTTGACTTGATGCTTATGTGGCACAGTTCCTTAGGAGGTTGAAGGTCTATGTGGCTTAGTGATATTCTTCATGAGGTGCGCACATGGAGGGCTTGCTTGCTTGCTTGGGAGGATGACCCTTTAGGAAGGCATTTAGCCCTACTTAGCTTGGGAACACTTGGTTGCTTGCATGTAGGTTTATGTTTGACTTGAGGATGCTTGGGTTGAGGAGTGTTCATGGAGGTGTCGTGGACCTAGAGGTACACATGGTTTAGGAGGGAGTGTTGGAGTATTGGAGGCCTTGGAGGAGGAATGTTGAGCACTTCTTGTGGAGCTCTCACTTGGGGACCTTTACTTGATGGACATTCATACCTTGGAGCTTGACATGTGTCACTTAGAGTTAGAGCGCTTCACATGTGGACCTATCTAGTGATTAGTTAGGTTGCTTGTTATGGACATTTTCCACTTTGTTATTGTTGGCCTCCCTCACCTTTCACATATATAAAGGGAGGAGAGAGTCTTTTCATTCAATCATATTGATCACATACTTGTATTGGAGATGTGAGAGCTAGAGTGAACTTGTGTCTTTCTATTATACTTTAATCTCTTTGTCTTGAGTGCTAGGGTTCTTATGTTGATACAAGGAAGGCTTTAGGGTTAGGGAAGCTGAGGTTTGAGAGAAACCTTAGAGGAGCAAAGGGAGCACTTGTTCTTGTGGATCTTGTGAGAGAAGAAGACCAGGGTTTTGTGGCATTTGGAAAGCTACTGCTACTTGGAGTGCTTTGTGGAGAGGGAGACTATCTTGTTTTCTCTTGTTCACTTGTGATGCAAGTGTAGGTGCCAAAGAGGACTTGCTGGTGTATACTTGCTTGTTGTTGATCTTTGGTGGAGCAACGTACTTTGGTTGGGAGTGATTCCTAGCTAGGAGGAGTTGGTGGCTAGGTTTGCTATTTATGGTGGATGCCCTGACTAGGGTTTGGAGACCATCACTTGTATAGTTAACATCTTGTATTAAACTGTTGACATGTACTTGTAACATCATTTTATGTATATATGAAACATGCTTTGCTGTCCAAACATTGTGTACTTGCAGATCTGATTTTCAACTTATGTTCTCATGATGATTGAGTAGTTTCCAGAGCTGGTTATGCATGCTAATTTTACATAACAGGGTGCAGATTTTGTTAAGTGATTTGACAAACATATAGAAGCTAAGTGGGCAGATTTATGGCTGTAATAAGTCTGCTATAATAAGTAGTTTTCAGAGCTGTTTTAGTGTTGGATGGAAAATATTTCCCTCGAAGTACAATTGTTTGGAGTTTAATTTCTTGGGCTGCCTTGTGTAAAAATCCAAGCCTGGGTGACTAAAGTCCTTATTATCTCAATTAAACCAGTAAATTGCTGAATTTAATTAATGCTGAAATTAAATTTCCGACCATAGCATCAATCACACAATAGCTGGAAATCAATAGCGGAAGCCTAAATCAATTTCACATATACACAAGTAATTACTCCTTCAAAATCATTTTTTCTTTCCTTCAAAAAACTTACAAGGAAATCTCCACAAGTTGCCAAAAAACAAGTAGTTACTCCTTCAAAATCAGTTTTTCATTCCTCCAAAAAAACGTACAAGGAAACCTCCAGAAGTTTCCAAAAAACAAGTAGTTGCACAGTTACCAAAAATCATGGTGAACTAAGTGGAATGACCTTCTGAGAAACTGCAGTCAGCTGTATGGACTGTATGGCTTGTCCATATGGTCTGCTCATACGACTGTATGCATGCCTATATGGCCTGTTTGTATGACTGTCCGGAACTGTATGGACCCCTGTATGACCTCTACTCACTGCTCTGATTTGCTTTTGCTTGAATCCCTGGTCTCTCTCTCTCTCAGTCACTCAACTTGCTCAAATATTCGTGTATGTCTGTCTATCTTGACCTGTCTTTACACTTTTAGCTGAGTCCAAAACCCTAATCTATTTTTGAGATTACTCCTAGTCCAAGTAATGCATGCACGAAATGCCCTTTTTAGACTCAATTGTGAAAAATAATACTTTATACTTTTTTACTAAAGTGAACTACAAAATAGAATTGCTTTTCGAAAATATTTCAAACTACTTGCATATTCACACTAAACCTATGTGGAAGTTCCTGTCCGAGCTATAATTCTCAACACTCCCTCTTAGTGAGGAAGGGATTCTGCACCACTTCATGTCTGTCTCTAAATGCCTCAAAACTTCCCTCTTGCCAAGGGGCTTGGTTAGAATATCAACTGCCTGCTGATCGTGGGAATTTATTGGAGCTTCACTGCTCCCGTTTGAAACCTATCTCGTATGAAGTGATCTTTGCTCTCTGCTGAGCTAAGTGCCACGAAAGTCTACTTCTTGTTGAACTAGGAGACCATCGCTGATCCAAAGCTAAAGAAGCACCCTGGGGTGCTCTTGCTGTATATTGCACTACCTGCCCAATTTGAGTTTGTAGACCCTTGCAACTTCACTTCACCATCTCCAAAATATCTTAGATCATACTCCACTGTGCCCTTCAAATACCTCAGCACATGTTTTGTTGCTACATAATGCTCCTGCCTTGGCTCCGCCACGAACTGACTCAAGGTGTTCACTGCAAAACAAACACGAGATTGCTTCCCACTTACTTCAAAGCCTTGAGGCTGCTCTATGTACACTTCTTCCTCAATGATACCATTAAGGAAAGTTGTCTTCACATCCATCTGATCTATCCTTCATCCCGTAAATGAAACCAAGGACATAACTACTCTAATGGAAGTGTACCTAGCGATTGGAGCAAATGTCTCCTCGTAGTCCGCTCCCTCTCTCTGGGAGAACCCTCTCACCACAAACCTCGCTTTGAACTTCTCAATGCTGCCATCTGCAGTATGCTTGATCTTGTAGAGCCACTTGGAACTCACAACTTGACTTCCCCTTCGATCTTGGCACTATGTCCCAAACATCATTCTTCATGATGGAGGTGTACTCTACCATGGCATCCTGCCATACTCGCTGGTCTGCTGTCTCTTGAAAATTGGAAGGCCGGAATCTAGAATGCAATGTACTCCTGCACTATGGCATCCTTCCATACCTACTTGTTTGTTGCCTCCTAAAAATTGGAAGGCTTGAAATCTAGAATATTGCTCATCTATGCCATATAGTTTGGAAACATCTTTGGAGTTTTGCTCTCTTTGAATTTGCTCCCATGAGTCTCAACATGCTCCCGAGCATCCCTCAAAGTCTAAGTGAACCATCGAGGTCTCTTAACAGAAGTGGAAGGGGCTTCTATCTCCCCCACTTCACTTGGAGGCTACTGTCGTACTCTAGAAATCACTGGTGACCCAGGCTCAACCTTCAGAGCTTCTTGCTTCTCATCCTTTATCACTAGGTCTAGAATCTCCTTAGACCTATGCTCGTTGCTTGGGAACGCAACCTTGGCATGCTTGCCAAGCATGCACCCTCTGCATACACTATGCTGCTCAATATTGAACTCTAGAAGACTTGTGACTATCTCCCTCAGAAAAGGAAATGCCCTGTGATGTAGGTGCCCCATCCCATTGTGTCATAACTTGCACAAGCTGTCACTATTATGCACCAAGTCTCGAACAGGTTCACCTTGCAACATGTACAACTTACCTTCTCTAACCCCTAGTACTTGAGTTGTATTTGAGCTAGATTCCTTTGGTCTGATGAGGACTTGTTGGTTCTTGAACTCTACTTCAAAGCCCTTATCCTCCATAACCGAAACTAAAAGCAAATTCTTCCTAAGACCTGGTACAAACAAGACATCGTCAAAATGTAAAGAATTACTCGACTCGAGATGGAAGGGAATAGTACCAACTCCTGCTACTAGGTAATTGGCATCATTACCAAGATCAACCCATACTCCTGAGTCCTACTTCTTCAGACTAGAAAACAACTGTTGGGCTGATGTCATATGTCGAAATGTCCCACTGTTCACATACTACACATTCCTTCGAATCGTGCTGGTAGAAAGGCAAGATACCAACGAGAAATCCTTCTCGAACTTGGTAGCAAACTCGTTCATTTGAGTTTTTGCAGAAGCTGCTATCTGCTTTTGCTGCTGCTTGATTCAGGCGGATACTGGCGACCATCCACCTATTCCACTAATTTAGAATGGTTCCACATCTTGGCGGTTTTTCTACAGTTTTTCAGGTTCCAAACTTTTGGGGCTGTTTTGAGGCCCTAAACGACGTTTTTTTGGCGTAGTAGCGCCCAGTGTGTTGCCAGAGGCAGATATTGGGCCATTTAGAATGTGTACTTCTCGGCTAGACCTTTTCGACGAGCTACTGAGCACCCCAAACGGAGACCGTATGAAAAAGTTACGCCCCCGGGAAGTTGATGTATCAACTAACCACATTGGGGCCCATAAAGCTTTTGGTGTTTCATCTTCTGGGGTTAGGGTTTTAGATGTTTAGGGTTTTCTCATTGATGCTTTATGTTAAAAGGCCTTTTTAGCCTATTTGTAATTACTTTTCGAAAATATCTTGAAATACTTCTTGCAAGTTCACTCTGAACCTATGTGGAAGTTCTTGCTTGAGCTATAATTCCCAACACCTTGTGTATTTGGTTGGATAGAAGTGAACTATATACCACTGAATTTATATTTCAGATTCAACCCTAAGGTTGAAAGTTCATAGGAAATAGGTCTTGGAAAACTTAAGGTTGAGGTGGAATTTCAGAATTTGCATTGAAAACCATTTGCAAGAAATTTCAACATGGTATTAGAGCTGGTTTGACTGAGATTTCTCTCTTGGTGAAGAGGGAGTTGGACATTTTAGTTGTTCCGTACCTAGGAGAGGCCCTTGACCTAGTACAGGTTGTTAAGCATGGAACCCTAGTGCGCTTTGGGAGGAAGCGCTTCAACCCTAGAAGGGGTTTTCTACTTGATTTGTTGCTGACTTTTGCTTTGAGGTTGATTAAGATATGTAGGGATGACTACTTGCTCTTAGAGACTGTGACAAATTGGATGGTGCTTCCAGTTTTACACTGTGGAAGTATGATGCAAATGCTATTGGAGGAGGCTGAGCTTTGGGAGCATATTAAGAATGAGATCATTGCACTTGCCAATCTGAAACTATTGGCCATGCATCCTAAGAAGGAAGCTAAGGCAAAGAGAGTCATTCTTGATTTGGTGAAGGATCATTTGATCACTCACATTGTAGATAAGATGATTGATAAGCAGATGTATGATGCTTTGGTGGGATTATACCAGGGTGCAAGTGTCTTTGGGAAGATGCCCTTGAGAAACAAGCTTTCAGCCATCCACATGAGTAACACAGATACAATGGTGAGCAACTTGGCTAGGATCACAAATCGTAAGGATGTGGTCAATGGTTTGATGCCTAAGTCGAAAGCCTGCTTGTCCTCTAGCTCTAAGGTGTCCTCGCTTAAGCTTATTCGAAAGCTTTAGATGAAGGGTAGCAACATAGAACTCCGAGAACGTATGGCCAACTGTGATAGTCCTATAATTATTATGATATGCACTGGAACCCAATTTGTGGATTGGATGAATAGTGTGATGGGACGAAGTTTGTGGGAAACTCGAGTTGACAACATGATTGAATAGATCAACAATGTAATCATCAAGAGCGTGAAGATTGTGTTTGAAGAAATCGGCTTGAAACCCTCCTCGTTTGTTGCTTTGTTGGTGTTCATCACTCTAATTGCCTCTTGGGTATCTCGATATGAGAATAAATAGCAAGAGAAGGGGGTAGAGGTGACCCCGATCTGGGGCGATCTTGGGACATCATAAAGAGCGGAAGTATGAGAAAATATGGAGCTGGAGTTAAGGTCAGGGGGAAGATGGTGCATCAAAAGCTTTTGGAAGAATTGCGAAGGTATGTGCACAGTTCATGTTTCCTCTATGACATGAGAGAAAGATCAATTCATAACAAAGAACAATCATCCACAAGTAGAGCGAATTGTTTGGAAGTGTCCTTATGCTTTTCAAAGAATGAATTCACTTAAGTGAGATGATACAAGTGAGAGGAGTGCAGGGTTATTTATACACATCCTTAGGATTGGGGCACTAGCCCCAAGAGGTTGACTAGGTTGTCCTTAGCCAAAAATAGCCAAATAAAATATAATATAATTAATGGGTTAGTTACCCATGTGTAGGCTCAAAATACCCCAACACAATAGGTTGGCATGTGGCCTCAAGTGAAGATTAACCACATAATATCAACAGTCTCCTTTAAGAGTAATGCTAGGATGTTTGTTATTTTTAAATGTCTTTCAAAAAATATCAACTGTGTATCCCATTAATTAGAAGCTATCTTTTACAGTTCGAACCTAGTCATAGCCTAATTAAATTATCCTTGTTTTTTTTTTGAAAATGCAGTGTTTATTACATTATAAATTAATATAAATGTATATCAAGATTATCACATCCAGGAGCCAAACAATGGTCACATAAGATCCCCCTTCCTACACAAGCAAGGAGAGATAGCATGTTTACTTTGGCTTCAACATGAATGGATTATCCTTGCTTGTTGGCTATGCAGTGTTGTTCTGCTTGGTCGATTACTGTCTTGTCCATGTTTTTTATTTTGAAATTGGACAAGATATTGTAGCCTAGCTGATCTAACTTTGACTTTTTGTCCAAAGCTTCATGTATCATAGTTTACCTTTTTCAGATTAATAGAGTATTTAACAGTTCCTCCCATTCGATGTCTTTTTGGAATATGAATGACCTAGCCTTGTTTTTTAAATAATTTTCAACATTTAATAAATAACACTTTTGCACTTAGACTTGACAGTTGAACTACTATGTCATTTCAATCCCGACTTTTTGAAAACTTAAGAAGCGACATGGTTTGTTATCTACACTAGCAGTGCTGTCATGTTTTGAGACGTGGGTTGATTGAAATGAATGCTGCACTAGTTACTTCAAGAAGCTTTCTGGGGACTCAATTGCTGTGTACTGGACCTTCTTAATTGGTTTCTTTTATTAATTATAACTTGGCTCGATTTCTTTTCTATGTTGTGTTTACTGTTAATTGAATTTGGGCAAGAGCTTCTGTGAATTGAACCTTGAGATCTACATGCTTGTCACTAATGTTGTGCCAATTGTCAATTCAATAGAAGATTAGGCCATGACTTCTTTGTATATAAATGTATGTCATCTGTTAGAGTTATCTTTCACGTCACATTTTGCAATTCCTGCTAAATGTGTTTTGCTGCTTGCACCATTTGGTATGAAATTAAGAATGGATATTTGATGCTCTCCAAAGTAGTGGAATTACATGTCTGTCACTAATGTCATGCCAAATGTTAATTCAATAGAAGATTTGGTCATGACTTCTATGTATATAAAGGTATGCCATCCGTAAAGTTACCTTTCACATCACATTTTGCAGTTCTTGCTAAATTGTTT
The DNA here is from genome assembly GCA_009831015.1 of Picea engelmannii. Lineage (NCBI taxonomy): Eukaryota > Viridiplantae > Streptophyta > Pinopsida > Pinales > Pinaceae > Picea > Picea engelmannii. The sequence goes on along the minus strand of ML779834.1, from coordinate 262,045 downwards.
TGCAGCATTTGGTAGGAAATTAAGAATGGATCTTTGATGCTTTCCAAACTTGTGGAATTACGATAATCTGTTTTTGTCATCTGGAAGAACCTGAGCAGAAAATATAAGCAGTTTTCTGTGTTCCTATTCTAATAGAGTTTTTGGCAGGATGTTTGTAAATTCTCCTTGTTTACTTTGCATATAGAGATAACGCCTACAGTCATACATGTCAGATTGTGTTTTCAAACTCGAAGTCTAATAAGAGTGGCTGCTTTACTGTTCTTAACTTCTTGTGTTATCTGCATGTATTCTCACTACTTTTAGGGGAGGAATGTATATTTATGAGGTGAGAATAAAAAATAGTTAAGCTTTGTTGAAAACTATTTAATTGTTCATTTCTTGTGCACAATGGACTTACCATTTTATTTTACTATTGACATTATATTTAAAGAAATAATAGAGACATACTTTCCCAGATTGTTTGAATTGTCTTTCAGGGGTTGTCTTTAACTAATTGAGATTGGTTGCAAGAGAGCAGCATTATGACATGCTTTTGAATTAAAGAATCACCTTACAATCTGTTTGGTACACATAACAATATGAAATTTAAATGGCAAATCACTCTTGTTGCTATTGATGTGCCAAATTTGTTAAGTGCAGGATGAAATACGTCGTGAAGCACAGACATTGAGCTTGACCAGCCATCCAAATCTCTTACGAGCACATTGTTCTTTTGTAGCTAATCAGAATCTATGGGTTGTAATGCCATACATGGCAGGGGGTTCTTGTCTTCATATAATGAAGTCTGTCTATCCAGAGGGGTTTGAGGAGGTGATCATTGCTACAATCCTGCGAGATGTTCTGAAGGCACTAGAGTACCTCCATAACCATGGGCACATACATCGGGATGTCAAGGTATTATTCCAATGATTTTGATTAATAAGCAATGGGTACATTCATTAATATCTATACCACTGGATGCTGATTTCAAATTAACAAGCCTCCAAGCATTGCATGTTTTCGTATTTCGGAAAGTTTATATTTCTTCTCTATTGGTTAACAACCTTGTTATGTTATATAAACATTGCAATCTTGACTCCCCTATTTAATGCATGATCTCCTTCCAAGTTTTTTTTTCACAATAACAATTGTTTATATTTATCAAAAAGTGGCTACGGCTTTACCCAAATGGCGGGATACAGTTCATAAAGTCCAACTAATATCAGATTTGTTTCCCATACCCAAATGGGATGGGATACTTTGAGTTTTTTTCGAGTCCCTATCGAATATTTTACATCACCTTGTGAAGAGGGGTACTGTCTTACAAATTGTTTACACGACAGAATGTTGGAACACTTCATGTTATTCAAAAAAGTCTTTGTATCTAACAAATGAGGTTTCATGCCCTAGAGATTTATTCCAAACCATCTCTCTTTCTTTGCATTCCCTATTGGTTTTTCTTCCCTTAGTAAGAGGGGGTGTGCTGAAAGTTGGCGTTTCATGTTTCCTTAAAGCTCTTGCATAGAAGGTGCTCACTAAAATGGGGACCTACGCTATTGGAGGGGGAGAGGTTGGAGAGATTTCTCTTACCTCCTCCAAGGTAGCTTCTTGAGTTGACTGGTTCCTCAATCATTAGGTCAAAATTTCCCCTTGCCCCGGGCAATGCTTGAGATTCGCTTGAGATTCCATTGGGTGTCTACTGTTAGGGATTGCAAGTTTTCAGGAGGACGGTGCATTGCTGCTTCTTTGGTGGGAGATTCTTTTTCTGTCTCAATCGCCAAGGCCATGGATGAACTTCTGTTCTGTCCATCTTTGCATCATTTTTGGGATGAGCAGTGGAAGCTTGTTTCCTCGGTTGACTTTTGGGGACAGATTTAAACCCTTCCTACTTCTCTGAGGCAGAGACGACTTTCCTTGGATAGCTCCAATTGAAATGCCCATATTCATGAGTCATGACAGCTATTACGTTTGAAGGGAAACTGTTCATAATCCAGGGGTTGGACTTGAATCCATTTGTCAACTTGAAGTTAGATTGCATTTGGTAATCCTTCTTCAAGATTTACCTCCACACAAAGGTGAGCACATGTGAACAACCTTGGTTTCAGCTCAACAATGCTTTCTAGCTTCCCAATCTTGTTCCTTATGGCCTCTAGGGTATTTTTGCCCTAAAGGTTGATGGGGAGATGCAGGAATCTTACGCAAACCAGAATTGAGGAAGGAGTCTCCTCATTTGGATTGAAATCCAACGATCACTGATTGAGGTATAGTCCTGTTGAGCCCATGAACCAAGGTGTAATATACCTAGGGGGCAATATTGGGGTACCTAGGGAGGTACCCAATGGGAATAATAATAGATATGTGGTTATTTATGAAGGCCATTTCTAGTAAATAAGGCCCATAGTGTGAACACAATAAATGTAAGAAGGCTTACTGGAAGGTTCCACCTATTAGAATGTTCCTTCTCTAGAATGTTCCTAGGAGATAGACAGTGCTATATAAAGAAGTGTAAGCAATGTATTAGGGCATAGTGAAGAATATTGTAAATGTATCAAGCATTGCTTGAGGAGTGTTATCTTTCCATAAGGATTAATATATGGTGTTAACCTACCTCAAGGGTTTTCTTTACAATTTCTCTTGTGTTTATTCTTTTATGTGAGTGATTTGATTTTATCTTATATTTTTAGATCTAAGGTATATAACATTTGGTATTAGAGCTCTTTTTTCAGCCAAAGAAGGAAGATTTTTTTTCTTCTTTTTGCAGATTTTCAAGGGGAAAAAAGGGGCGGTACACTTTTGATTAAATTTTGAATTTTTTTGAGCAGAATTTGTAGAAAACAATTGCATATTTGAGTTCCTCTCGGAAAAATATCCAATTTAAAAAAAAAAAATCATTCAAAACGAAGTCCAGGAAGTGAAGTTATTGACATTTTAAAATCAACAATTTTCATGGTTTTTTCCAGAGACGACTATGCAATTTGCAGATCAGATATCTTTGGAAGTCAATGTTATATATTGCAGATCAGATATATATGGAATTCCAATTTGGTGGTGGGATCCTGGCATTCATCGGAGTGATAGATTGCTTCAGATGATGAGTGTGATTGACAAGGTTGTGACAGTGATTGGTCTGCGTCATTGTGTGGATGTTTTGAGAGGAGTTGTTGAGCCTTGTTCTATATGGCGAGGTATTTTCCCTCACGATACCTAGGATCGAGTCTATTCGTGGATTGGTAGGCTTTGACGTCACTGAGATGCCTTGGCAAGACATGATCCGGGATAGCGAGTTCAGTCCGTTCAGGGTTTTCAGTTTGGGGGTCTAGGAGAGGAGAGCATAGTCTGAGCAGCATGGTGGTCAGACAATTATGATTGGAGGAACTATAGTGTTTGACAACTCAACAACCAATACATATGAGATGGCTAGTTTTCACTTTCTAGAGTTTACTCTTGGGATGCTTAGGTTTGTTTGCTTGGAGGAATGGTATTTTGAGGAGTGGACTGAGTTTGTGTAGCTATTGGTTACCTGGCTTATTAGAGACAATCAGGTGGATTCTTGTGTTTGCACCTTGCAGATCAGGGCTATAGGATGCTTCACATCATATAGGTTAGTTTGGGACCTTGGTGACTTTACTACTGATAGGTCGGTTTGAGAGAGGTTCGCATGGAGGGACTTCCCGGACAATGCCTAAATGATTGCAGTAGGCTAGGGGTGCTGGAGTATTAGGGATTTCTCCTTTGATACCTAGAGATTAGGTGTCGTTTATGCCTTATCAGTTTGTGACCACATAGACTTCTCTGGGATGTCTGATTTTAGAGTTGGTTTGGTTGACGTCACTGAGATACATTGGCATGATATAATCCTTGATAGTGGGGACGATTATTTGAGGCATTACAACTTGTGGATGTAGGAGTGGAGGATGCAATCTAGGTACGAGGATCGGATATTTATGATCAAAGTGGTGCAGTGTCAGCAAGATGGGTCCTTTCTGGTGATAGCATGGGACCATGGGATTTTATGGGTTGACAGTTTGGCAGCTGGTACAGATGGGAGAGCCAATTGTTACTTTCAGGAGGCCCCTTGTGTTAGTACATTGCAGGGCAATATTGTGGGCGGTAGGTGCTCCGCATCTTTCAGATTGGTTTGGGACCCAAGGATCATTATTCGTTTCAGTTTGGTTCAGTTTGTTGTTCCTATGGGTGTGATGGCATTGCTTGAGGACAAACAATCTTTGGGAAAGGAGGACTGCCATGTCCTCATTTTTTGGGTTCCGCTGTTCTGCAGTTGGGGATGACTTCCGAGGTTTGTCAGTGAAGAAAAAGGGAGTTAGGGGGGTTATTTAATGCCACCTAGCTAGGAGATGTTATGTTTCTAAAGTGACATTAAGTAAAAAGGAAATAAAGTGACTTTAGATTAATAAGTTACTTAAACATTATTAAAAGTGACTTTCTATCTTAAAGTGAAAAGTAAAAGGGGAATAAGGGTCATGTTTGATTTAGTCAAAAAGGGGAAAGTTCTAGAAGGCATAGAGGAAGAATAAAAGGAGGGGTAGCGCTTCACTTTGACATTATGTTTTGGATTGGTCTCTTTGGAGTGCTCTTGGAGCCAAAATTTTCATTAGGGTTTTGGCAAAACCCTTCCATTGTAGTTTAGTTTCGGTGGTGCAATATCCACCCTAGCTAGACAAGGAAGAGGATCCATCCAGGATCTTCATCTGTGTTTTGATATCAGTTTGGAGGTACATATTCGTGGGGTTTTCCGGTGGTGACCGTGACGTCATCCAGGTTTTGGCTCGTTATTGTGTGTTTTTCATTGATGTAGTACAATTGCCATAGCAACCATTGGATTATTGTATTCAAATCTTCATTCATAATAAAATAATCCATGATTCTCTTCTATTCCACGTGTATCTAGTTTTGCCGATAATATGTTTGACGAAATGTCTCTAGTGGAATGAATGGTAAGTATTTGTAGAAAAATAACGTAATTGCATAGAAATTCATAATATCCCTGCCTAACTTTGTTGGGGATATTACAATAAGATTATCAATGTCAACAAATGACCAAAAAGGGATGTCTATGGGACTCAAATATAAAATCCAACAGTGACATATTGTAGGAGTGTCTAAGCAATTCCTATAAGCTAAAATTACATCATAAAAAGAGGAAGCTAAACTATTGTATGAGAAAAGTATAGTAAAGTAACCAAAAACATAATCCTGTATACAACAAGATAAAGGGATACACATCATTAGTAGTATCATGTGAAGAATGAGAGGGGGGAGAGTAAGCCCCTTCATCCACATCGAAAATGGAGGTGGAAGTAAAGGAGGAAGAGGATGAAGACATTGATGTTGTATCATCAACCACAGAGGAGCTACTACACTGTTGGACAATGTCCTTTGGGCAGAGTCCAAGGTTGAGAGGTTCAGACTGTGAAATCTTTGGAGGGAGTTGGAATCGATCTACTGAGATTCTCCTAACACTTGAGGCCGCTAGAAAGAACCCAATGATGACAGATTGGTGTCCTGAAGAGGAGGTGGGCAATTGTAGAGCTGAGATGAGACCCGTGCTGAGACCAAAAATGGGAACTCCTCAAAAAATTTATGGGATTGGGTCTCCAAGCCAAAGATTGAGATGAGGTCCATGGTCTCACTGATCTAGGAAGTATTCCAGGTCTCTGCCTGCCACTTGTCTATGAGGCATAGTTTTAAAAATCAGAACTGACATTGGAATCGGTTGAGGGTCCAACCTGAAGCGGAACTGTAACCAGTAATGAACCGGTCGAACCGCTTCCAATGAACTGGTTTTTTAAAAAATACATAAAATATTTAAATTTTAACAAAAAAATATATTTTTAAGATTTTAAATCATGTTTCCAAAGCATTAGAGACAATTAAAGACAACATATCCAAAGTATGCTCATGAATATATCAAAATGACACCAAGTGCAATACATATCTAGAGATCGGAACATGAATACATAATCAAGGAGGTTCTAAATGGCCTCTACAACATCAAATAACATACTAAGTTAGAGTCACTGATACTATAGGTGGGAATGCCAATGACAAATACAAAATAACCATAGGGTAGATACTAGAACTGTAGATGGAAGAATCTCATAGTTCCTGAGTCGTGACTGTCAGTAGTCCTCCATGTCATAATCATCAAGATTGTCATCACTACCACTGCTCTCTCCTCCTCCTCCCCTATATCCAATGCAATCCGTACATTTGTTGACGTGGACTCTGGAGGATGACCCCTCAAGAGGATCACCATCATCAAAAGTGACCAGCTCTAGCATTAGTTCATTAAGATCCAAGTTGGCTAATGCCAAATCAACACTATTGTTCAAACCCATTTCATCAGAAAACATATCCCACATCTTTGTCTTTCCCTTCAACCACTCTTCTCTCTGCCTGTATAGAAGATGGAGGTTGGTGTGCACATACACTACTAAGCCACTTGACACGACAACAAAGAGAAGAGTTCAATAGAAGAGATTATACTTGAGTGAAGGGTACATTTTTACTGGGGTCGTGACAAGAGTTCAACAATCAATGCCACCAACATCGAGGTACATAAAGGGCTTGGTTCTCTTGATTAAATGTTAGTTCCATACCCTCATACATGATATAATCCAGTGGAAACATTGCAATCTTGCCAATTTTGAAATCCTGAAAACTGTTAAGTCTGTTGAATTTTGAATTGGACCTAAAATTCTACTTTCTCCATATGAAGTCCAATGAGGTTGGAACCACTCTCAAACATCCCGAAACAATTAATGGTAATGTTAAAAATTTAAGTAAAAGGATGAAAATGAAAGATAAAGGAGAATGTCACCATTAATTACTAGGGTGGGTGAAATGGAGGGGGTGGGGACCTCTTTAAATAGCATTAGTAAGGCAAAATAACCCTCAGCTACACACCAAAACACCTTACAACTCCAACTTGCATGAGAAAACATGAACCAAGTACTTCTCTGTTACTTAGGTTTTAGGTTTTAGGGACCCAACTGGCCGGTTTGGTCATAAACCGGCCGACCGGTTCGGTTTATTGGCCGGTTTGAACCGGTTGACCATCAAACCGGTAAAACCAGCCGGGTCCGGTTCCGGTTCACCGGTTTTTAAAACAACGCTATGAGGGGGGAGTATCTAGAGAGCAAACAAACAACAAATCCACTGATACAACTAATAGAAGAAAATGCTTCAACAGGGTTCTCCAAGGATTTTTTTTTGTCTTTGACATTCTTTCTATAGAAATTCTAAATGGAACGAAGGGCGATGTCTCTTAAAATTAACTTCAATCTCTGTTTCCAATGTCCATATAAGTTACTGTTTGGTTGCTTGTTACAATTCAGCTGTAATCAGAATTGTTATTATAACTGAAAGTAAATTCTATTACATCTTCTGTATGACATCACCTGTGTATGCTAATAGGATTACTTTCTTGAATATTTAGTTTTCTTGTCTTTGATCATCCTGAGATCCAAATAGAGAGAATGGGTATATGTAGAAGTTTAGTTTCCATTTAATGATTTGTCATTTTTTTGTACGATGATAGTTAAAATTTAATTATTCATGCATATGTAGGGCCAAAAACCTAAATCGTTTCTTATCCCCAAAACCTTAGACTATTCTGTTTGGTTTGACCCCATTTTCTGTTTCCTGTTTCTGGTAGCATAGTTGGCCCCTGTGATCACTGCTATGTCCTTTGTAACTCTGAGTAAGATTGGCCTTGAGACATTGGTTGGCCTCAGCCTCAGCACAGCACAGAATCAGAACTCCTGATGGCCTCTGCAAAATCTCTCTGAAACACTGGCACATGAAAGTATTTGAGAATGCAGATTTTCACAGTTCATCATTGTAGTAGTGAATCTTCTGCAATATAGAGTTTTGAAACGTTTTGAAAGTATGTTTCCCTGGGTGCTGACATCATGATTTCCAGTCCCCTATCTTCCTGAATTCTGAATGTGACAAAATAATAACTATCACCAATTAGGCAGAGTATACAAGCTGCAGTTTCTTCATGTAATGTTTTATAATTTATAGTGTTAAGCACTTATGCTTGAATTGGACTTATTGTATAAAACAATTTATGAATAGCTTATGTTCTAACAATTTATACAGTTTTTTGATTTTCTGTGCTTTTTAAAAGACATTCTTTTTCATATTATTGAAGTTTTAACCCATGTATTCATACTCCTACAGGCTGGGAATATTTTAGTTGATGAAAGCGGTGCAGTTAAGTTAGGAGATTTTGGTGTCTCTGCTTGCATGTTTGATACCGGTGATAGACAAAGATCCAGGAATACTTTTGTGGGGACTCCATGCTGGTGCATGTTTCGAGCACTTAACTTTCTTTTCTCAATTGTATTTGTGGATTTGTATCCTGTTGAGTAAAATGTAATTGTGAATGTTGTGTTAGGTGCATATTTTTTTGAAGGTTTCATTGCTTATGAACATTAATGCCTTTTGTACATCAAAACTATAATATCCATTTTATTATTGGCTATATGTTGTACAGGATGGCACCTGAGGTTATGGAGCAACTTCATGGTTATGATTTCAAGTGAGCTACTCATGCTTGTCTTTTTCATTTATATGTTTCCTGCAAGTATCTCATGGTAGAAACTGCATCTGTTTGAGATTGTATGAAAATTTTCTGCATTCCTGAAAATGGATTTTCCTGTAGAGCCGATATATGGTCCTTTGGAATAACAGCATTGGAGCTTGCACACGGTCATGCTCCATTTTCCAAGTACCCTCCAATGAAGGTAGAAGCTGCTCCGGTCATGTTAACTGTAACAATAACTTATTACTGCTATTACTCACCACCATGGTTTTATTAAAATTCAATTTAAATCTGCTGTGTTGTGTGCTGCAGGTTTTGCTTATGACCTTGCAGAATGCACCTCCTGGCCTGGACTATGAAAGGGATAAAAGATTTTCTAAGGTATGCCAATGATATAAGGACTACTGTTGGATCGATAATTTTATGTATTTGACTTACAAGTTATAGCTAACACTCTTTAAACAGATGATAGCTTTTATGTTTTTGTCATTTCAGTCTTTCAAGGAAATGATAGCTATGTGCTTGGTAAAGGATCCAACAAAGCGGCCATCTGCAGAAAGGCTCTTGAAACATTCCTTTTTCAAACATGCTCGGTCCAATGAGTATGTGGCTCGAACATTACTGGATGGCTTACCTCCACTAGGTGATCGCCTTAGGGCGTTAAAGGTCAGATCTTAAAAATTTGTAATTTTAGTCAGCATGGAAAATAGCTTTCTGACTTCATTGGCTTACTTTTTTTTATAGATTTGCTTTTATTTTCTGTCTTGTTCATTTGTAAATCACAGAAATTGATTCATTGGCTGCAGCTTAAAGAAGAAGACAGACTTGCACAAAAGAAAATGCCTTACGGAGAGAAAGAAGAGAGATCTCAGGTTTGCTCCTTGTTACTGTTTCTTATCTTATAATTCTGTCTTGACTCTTAACATTGCCTTATGTAGTCAAAACATGTGAAGATGGAAGGAGTGGAGAGATAGGTTGTATAGTTGGTTAGTATTTAGACTGAATCAGTTGGTGTTAACAATATTTTCGCATTGTTTCAGCTCTTTATTTTTGTTTCCCTAATTTTACCTTGTTTTTTGGCATTTTGTATATCCTATAATATTTTGAGACATGCATTGATAAAGATATTTGACCGTTGTTTATGATTCTCAACATATCAATGCAATCAGAAATGCTATGAACGAAAATGTTTCCTTATTCTATAATGACATATGCAGAAAGGGACGTTTATGTTTTGTTCCAGATTTGAACATGGCAGGATTATGTGAGTTTGCACCGAGTATTTTTTTTACATGGCATGGTTCTCTGTTTTATGATTATCTTTTAAGGTTTTCAAATTCAAGATTGACTCAGCCATTCTCTATTGCACTGTATTGAGGAACACACATTTTCTGTTTATTGGATTGTAAAATCAAACTTACATTTGGAAAGATTAAATAATTAGGTAACTTTATCTCTCCAAGATAACATTTGGGTCTTTTTTATGTCTTCCTGATTAAGAGTTCTTGATATTTCATTTTACGATATTAGTAACTATGAATGCCAAGGAAGCATAATAAAATCAGTTACCAACAAGACCTAGTTAATAACTAAATTACCTGTAACTTCTTTGGCTAAATAGTAAATAGAAAGCAATCAGTTGATTATTAATTTGAAGGAATTTAATTAGTCTAGATCTCATCAAATTACTTAGAGGAAGTGTCTTGAAAAGATCACTTGTAACCAGTGTTGCAAATATTGGCGATCTATCACCTGCATCGTAATATATTGCAATTCTCTCAGCTCGGTGATATTATTGCTGTAAAAAATCGCAACTTTTTCAAATTTTGAAAATTTGCGATAGATTGGCAAAATATTGTGAGAAAATGGAAAATATCGGCTGAGGCAAGATATTTCCCCCCCCCCCCCCCCCCCC
>ML779834.1:233584-251541 GCA_009831015.1 Picea engelmannii | reverse complement strand
GAGAACAAAGGGGTTACTCATTGTTACATTTGCCCATAAAAGGGATAGAGGGAGTGGGTTGCTTTAGATGTTTAAAAAATTGAATAAAATGATTATTTTTGTGTTTTTTTTTTTTAAGTTTGCCAATATTTTCGATATTTTCTCTGATGTTACTGATAAGTTTCTTTCTGGACCCTCGGTGATATATTCGCCGACATAATGTTTGCAACATTGCTTGTAACCAACCCCTGAACTGCATCAAAATTTAGTCACATTCTTGTGGACAATAAGCCTTACATACTACTTTTGAGTTGTTTTGAGCCACAGATCCAAGCGAGATCAATCTAAGATATGAGAAGTATTGATGAGTAAGATTCAACATAATTTGAAAGATGTCCAATTGTTTTTGACCTTGACCTGTTGCAGTGCCATAATGCTGTAATTAATCACTGATCAGATTTCAAAATATTATCTATATTGCCTATCTTTCGTTATCTTCTCCAACTATTTCCTACATGATTTTTGCAACCATATGTTCTATAGAAATTAGGATATGTTGTTTTCTTATTGAGACACTAGCAGTCTGCAAGCATTGGAAATGAGAGTATGAGGTTGTAGAGCAAGAGATATAGAGTTTACAGACATTTAATGCAATACAGCTTGTTAAATTTTATCGGTTTTGACATGAATTTAGAATGAGTACAAGCGAGGGATCAGTGCCTGGAACTTTGACCTGGAGGACTTGAAATCTCAGGCTGCTTTGGTACGGAAAATATTTTTGTTTTTCTGAATCTCACATTGGGATTGCAACTCCTTTGTTTTCACACAAGTTTGTCTCCTTTAATTGTTCATAAAAGTAGTACTGTATTCTCTCTCTCTCTCTCATATGTCAATATCATTTTAATGCTCTTGTTTGGCATTGTTGATAGATTAAAGATTATGATGAGCTTCCTGCTGCAAAAGAGGACTTGGAACCTCAAAAGTCCACAAAGGGAAGTGAGGACTCAAAGGATACACCATCATATTTCCAGTCTCCTATCAACATTGGCTCTCTCAGAGTAGAAACTTTAGAGAAGGTAAGTTGGTTTGTGTATGAACTTCAAAAGCAAGTAATTTTGCAGCAGGAATATATGAGCAACTTTTTTTTGCAGCAGACATTTTGATCAGACCAATAATGAGATTTTTGAATGTTTACAAATTTTTATATTTTTCAAAATTTTATAAACGACGGTGATTTAGGACTTGGAAACATTTATAACATTGAAGAGTTCACAGGATGGAGACCATGTGGTGCGAGTCCAGCCAGGGCCAAAGCCCTATTTTCCACTTCAATGTCTAAATGGTCTCAAGTACGGCATGAGGCAACTTGTTTCCAACCCTTGTCCTATATACTGCTTATCTTTTATCATTTATTCTAAAAGTCCATCTAACATCTGAGAAAAGTACATTATGCTATGCATTATGTGATATTATTATCTTATATCATGTAATGGTGTTGAATCAAATCTAAAACGGTAAACCTATTTTGGACTCAATATGGGTTACCAAATCTGCTATTAATTTTGGTCAGCCATTTAAATTTGGAACTTTGGAGTTCTTGTCTGGCTAAATAATGTATAGGTTGCAATTTGTTTTTGGTCACTTTAGATATTATATTTATGGATTTGATTTATATTTCTTGTATAATAGATTTGCAGGCATCATAGTTCAAAATTTCACTAGCAGAACTTTTGGGGCAAAGTAGAATTACGATGATTGTATGAGGAGAGAATATAAAATGTTTTTTAACTATGGCAGACATATAGCTCATTTGGAACTATTTTTTACCACATAAAGTAGTCGTGCCACTGTAAATGTTGCAGAGGGCGATTTGATGTTTTTGAGGATGATATCCATTGTGAAAGCCCAACTTGGAGGGAGTGCACGAAATCTGAATTCTGTAGAGCCCAGGAGACGCAAATCTATAAGGGCAATGCTGAAAATTATAGGAATGATGAGCGAAAGCAAAGTTTTCAGGAGGACAGCAACCCTGCCCCAGTGCATAGTCACAAAGTCTGTAGTGGCCCACTTGCACCTGAACACATTCTTGCATGTCACAGACTGCGAACTGGAGATGCTAGCAGGTATCTTTCCATAAGTAACTTTTTCTCTGAGGACTTTTTCTGTAAGAGCGTAACATCTCTTTTTGTACTTGAGTACCTGTCAAGGAATATATATAAAGGCCAAAAGTTTGTCTTTGTGTTACACCATTTTTTCAATGACTAGTGATTTTGTTAATGGTGTTTTCAAATATTTAAGTGGCATTGGAATTTAAACCTCCTATTGGTGTAAGGTGAAGCTCCTTAGTCTCACTGTCTGATGAGCAAGGGCCCCTAAGTCAATGCTTGCTTATGGAGCGCTAGGGATATTCAAGGAAATACTTGTAAATTATGAAGAATGTGTTGGTCAATCTTCTTTTCATATTAGCTGAAGAATATAGTCTTTAAAAGCACAAGTTCAATAATCAAATATTTAAAAATTGAGAATTTTGGCAAATTTGGTAACATTGAGGATTATACTGTATATTTGCTTTTTTTTCTTGTGCTTCTGCCTGAATAGTCTCATAGTTTTTCCTATTCTGCACCTTCTTGTTGTAAGAGGAAACTTGCCATACATGCTTATAATGAACTTTGGACATTGGGAAGTGGTGGAATTTTTGGATCTTTGGCCACTGTCCTGGCTCATGTAGTAAAATCTTTAAATGATTTGAAGTAACAGGAATTCATGTTATTTGTTTTAATTTGTGGATGAAGCAAAAACTATAATTCACCTTATTGTCATATTTGCCACATGTATGGATCAGAGGGATTATTGTGTATAGTATAAATACTGATGTGAAATCTGCCAAGGATCAACTTAGGTAATTGGTGAACGGTTTCTCTGTATTAATGCATTTTGCCTATTCCTCTTGTTCCATTTGTGTTTTTCACAAATCCAATTTTATGTTTGTTTGATCTTAGCCACGTATTGTAAAACTTTTGTCTGGATGAGCTGTTGGGTTTTGTTATCAAAATGATTGCGACAGTATATGAAGTTGCTTGTATGAAAATTCTGGCAAACTTCACTTTATCCTCTCATTATTCTCTATACTTTTTAAAGCATGGAACAGGAGATGATTCGGTTTAGGTTTTTACCTCAGCGGGCCTAATGTCTAAACAAGAACTTGAGATGAGCAGATGTACTAGGCTCATGTGAACCTGATAGCTGCCCCTGCATATTTTAAAGGTACGAGGTCTCCCGACATAAGTGGAAGGGGCTACTCTCTCCCCCTCTTCACCAGAAAGCTGTTGTACTGCTCTCGAAATCACTGGTGACCCTGGCTCAAGCTTCGTAGCTTCTTGGTCCTCATCCTTTGTCATTGTAATAGGCTCATGAGACTTCCTGGATGCAAAGTCTTCCTTAACCTTTATATCCTTGCTTACTACTGTCTTCCTCTGCTCTGTAATATAGACCTTGTAAGCCTTTGAAGTCTCACTATGCTCGTTGCTTGGGAAAGCAACCTTGGCATGCTTGCCAAGTGCGCACCCTTTGCATACACCATACTGCTCAATATTGAACTCGGGAAGACCTGTGACTATCTCCCCCAGAATAACAATGCCCTGTGATGTAGGTGCCCCATCCTCTTGTGCCACAACTCGCATAAGCTATCACTGTTATGCACCAGGGCTTGAATAGGTTCACCTTGCAATCTATACAAATTACGTTCTCTAACCCCTATTACCTATGCTAAATTTGGGCTAGATTCTTTTGGTCTGATGAGGACTTGTTGGTTCTTGAACTCTGCTGCAAAGCCCTTATCTTCCATGACCGAAACTAAAAGAAAGTTCTTCTTGAGACTTGGTACAAACAAGACATCATCAAATTCTAAAGAGTTATTTGACTCAAGATGGAAGGGAATAGTGCCAACTCCTGCTACTAGGTACTTGGCATCATCACCAAGCTTAACCTGTACTTGTGAATCCTGCTTCTTTAGACTAGAAAATAATTGTCGGGTTGATGTCATATGTCGTGATGCCACACTGTCCACTTGGCATCATCACCAAGCTGAACCTGTACTAGTGAATCCTGCTTCTTTAGACTAGAAAATAATTGTCGGGTTGATGTCATATGTTGTGATGCCACACTGTCACCAAGCATAAGCTATCACTGTTATGCACCAGGGCTTGAATAGGTTCACCCTGCAATCTAGATTCTATACAAATTATGTTCTCTAACCCCTATTACATGTGTTGTATTTGGGCTAGATTCTTTTGGTTTGATGAGGACTCGTTGGTTCTTGAACTTTGCTGCAAAGCCCTTGTCTTCCATGACCAAAACTGAAAGCAAGTTCTTCTTGAGATCTGGTACAAACAAGATGTCATCAAATTCTAAAGAGTTATTTGACTCAAGATGGAAGGGAATAATGCCAACTCCTGCTACTAGGTACTTGGCATCATCACCAAGCTCAACCTGTATTTGTGAATCTTGCTTCTTTAGACTAGAAAATAATGCTCATTGCTTGGGAAAGAAACCTTGGCATGCTTTCCAAGTGCGCACCCTTTGCATACACCATACTGCTCAATATTGAACTCGGGAAGACCTGTGACTATCTCCCCCAGAATAACAATGCCCTGTGATGTAGACGCCCCATCCTCTTGTGCCACAACTCGCATAAGCTATCATTGTTATGCACCAGGGCTTAAATAGGTTCACCCTGCAATCTATACAAATTACGTTCTCTAACCCCTATTACCTGTGCTGTATTTGGGCTAGATTCTTTTGGTCTGATGAGGACTTGTTGGTTCTCGAACTCCACTGCAAAGCCCTTATCTTCCATGACCGAAACTGAAAGCAAGTTCTTCTTGAGACTTGGTACAAACAAGACATCATCAAATTCTAAAGAGTTATTTGAATCAAGATGGAAGGGAATAGTGCCAACTCTTGCTACTAGGTAATGGCATCATCACCAAGCTCAACCTGTACTTGTGAATCCTGCTTCTTTAGACTAGAAAATAATTTTCAGGTTGATGTCATATGTCGTGATGCCACGCTGTCCACATACCATTCATTCCTCGAAACCATGCTAGTAGAAAGGCAAGATACCATCGAGAAATCCTTCTCGAACTTGGTAGCAATCTCATTTGCCCAAGTTTCTGCAGAGGCTACTACCTATTTCTGTTACTGCTCCCCTTTACCCTTCTTATCTAGAGACAGTGATGCATGATAACCATGCTTATGACAAACAAAGCACTTGATTTTACTCAAGTCCTTCTTTCCTGGCTATGAGGTTGACTCCTCACTCTTTTCCTTACCCTTGCTGGGTCCTTTACCTCTTCTCTACCCTTATTTGACTGACCAAATAGAGCTAGGTTCTCATCACAACCCTTCGTGCTAGCCTTTGACTCCATCCAAGTCTCCTCCTGGATACAATCATCCCATAGGCTCTCAAAGTTAAGAAGGTTCTTCCTAGCACAAATACCTTTGACAAATGGTTCCCATGAAGCTGGGAATCCATTCAGTGCCATGTTCACTAGCTCTGTATCTGTGTAATGTCCCCATTTTTGGGTTCCTTTGCTCTATAGTTGGAGATGTTTTTATGGGCTTGTGTTAGCTTGATCAGAGGGGTGATTTTGTTGATGATTACAACTACATGAGACTTCCTCCAGGACACAGAATGAGTGAGTCGGCTTGTGAAAGAGCCCATGAGTTGGGTGTGCCCATGAGATGGGTGTGTCGTTCCTCTTTGAGACAGAGATGGAACGCTGTGTGCCCCTTTATAGGGAAGATTCCCATGAGATGGGTGTGTCGTTTCTCTTTGAGACGAAGATGGAATGTTGTGTGCTCTTGTGTAGGGAAGATGCCCATGAGATGGGTGTGTCGTTTGAGATGAAACGATGTGTACCCCTGTGAGGGGTGAAGGAACCCATGTGATGGGTTTACTGTTCTCCTCTGTGTAGAGAGTTGAGACGATGTACTCCAGATGATTCTCCTGTGAGACTCAGTGAGATAGAGATTTGTTGAGTAGGACGTCCCTGTGGCTGAGCACTGGTGGACGTGATCCTAGTGGCTGAGCACTAGTGAGTGTGTGTCCAGATGATTCTTATGTGAGACTCAGTGAGATAGAGATCTGTTGAGTTGGATGTCTTTGTTGCTGAGCACAGGTGGACGTGCCCCTAATGGTTGAGCACTAGTGGGTGTGTGTGATCCCTTGCTATATTGTCTAAGACTTAGATTTACCTGTAACCCTAATTTTGATGTAAAGGTTACAGGTCGGCCCCACCATAAAGTGAAAGATAATTAATGTAAAAGATAATTAATATTGTAATTCTTAATTATATTCTAAGTTATTGAGGTCAACCCTGTTGTGCCAATAGACACCACTTTTGATGTGTCCAGTCTAGTATAAATAAAGGTGATTTCCCCATGGAGGAAACACAACACACATGTGATTTTGGAAATTCCAGCGAGTACATATTCTAGGGCTGAAGTGCGCATCTCTCTTGGGCGCTAGCTTCTTGGTTTTGGAGAGCACCCTTTTGTGTGCTAGGTCTATGGTGTGGGAGGTCTTTATCTTGAGAATATAGCAAAGGGTTGCTGGGTTTTCTTCCCTTGTTGAGAAGGGTTTCCCAAGATATTTCTTGTGTTCTTGTGCATGGTATTTCTTCTTGTGATCTTGGTTATTGCAACATTTGTTAATGGTGTAGCTGCATTTGTCTATTGTTCAAGTAAATGCTAAAATTGAAATAAACCTTATGCTTGAGCCTAGCATAGTGAAAATTCAACATGGTATCAGAGCATAGATCTTGAAGAACCCATTGCACAAGCATAAAAGCAATCATCCTCTCCTTTCTGCAATTCCGTACGACCCTCTCCTTTTGGGTGATTTTGGCACTTTACTTGGACGTTGGGGCTGAAAATTGGATAGGAGTGCATGACCTCCTTCAACGCACCTCTAGAGACTCTCAAAGTGAAATTTTGAGAATTTTGGCCCTAGGGTTTCTAGGGTTCCGCAATTTTTTGCAGATTTTTGGTTTAAGGGTTTCTACAACTCATTGAAGGAGCTTTTCAACTCACCAGTGTTCTTCTAACTTTCAAGGCTTATTGTTGGCAGTCATAAGCCCAATGAAACCTAAGTTTGCTAGCCTAGCCTAGCCATTAGGTTTTCTAGCCCAGTTGGCAAGGGTTTGTGAAGAATCTGAAAATATGATGAACAGAACCTTGGTGGAAGATAGGCTTGATGGATCAAGCAACTTCAGTTCCTGGAAGTCAAGACTTTAGGTCACCCTTGAAGAGGAAGACTTCTTGTGGGTGATACAAAAAGGTTTACCAAAGACAACTATTGATGAAGAGAAGGAAGAAAGGAAGAAAGATGACGTCAAGGCAAGGAAGATAATCATCTACTCAAGCTCTTACATTGAAGGGCTAGCTTGAAAATATCAAGATGACAAAAGGTGACACCATTGCTATCTTCTTCATGAAGATGTCAGAGATCAGAGATCAACTAGGTGCCATTGGAGAATTCATATCAACACTCTCAGGTATGCACTTGTATATATTATTTGTATCATTTTCATGAGGGTACTTGCAGGAGGAAGGAACCTTTGCTGCAATCATGGATTCAGAGGGTCTCAGTGCATTCAGAGGAACAACACACTGGAAGTGAAGATTCTAGGTTTGATTGTTTTAATTATCATGCCTCTAACCTACATTTCTAAGCTTTCTACATTACAAGTAGGCGTTGTAGTTGTGACAACAATCCTTAAATTGTTTTGATTCTAGAGATGTACTCATTATTCTCCTCTAGAAGATATTCTTGTCTTGTTTCCTTTTGTTTGTTTTCTTGTTCCAGGTAGGTTAACAACAAAGGAAGATGTTTATCCTTCAGACTTCAGAGGGAGTCAAAACTATTTGAGAAGGAGGAAGAATAGAACCATCATTGAAGCAACCAAAGCAATGATACATGATCGTCTTCCACCTAAGATTCTATGGGCAGAAGCATCCATGAAAACAGTATATGGTCAAAACATGAGTCCTCACCAGATTTTGAAGAACATGACTCCCAAAGAAGCCTTCACCAGAGTGAAGCTTGAGATTGGACACTTCATGATATTTGGGTATCCAATATACTTTCATGTACCCAAAGAGAAGAGGTCCAAGCTAGACCCTTCATGAGGGTACAATGAATCTTCAAAGGCATATCAGATCTACATCCCTGGTCAAAGACAGATTGAGGTAAGCAAAGATGTTATCTTTGAAGAAGAGATAGCCTTTCAAAGATCCAGAGAATCTCAGATGGAGATTGACAGTGAGACAGTACCTTCTCCCCCTTCAACAGTTCAGAGGGAGACAACCATTATTCCAGTTGATCCAGTGCTCCAGTTGATGTCCCCAGAGACATTGCAGTAGGCCATAAAAGGCCTGCCTGGGCTCAACAAACTCTGCAAGAGGCAGAGGGACATACAACTCCTCGAGGCATATTCCGAGAGAGCAAGAGGCCAAAGAGATTTTCGAGCTATGTTTCAGCCATGAGCCACATCATTGATACTGAGCCTTCTTGTCATGAAGAAGCAGCAGTTCAGCAGGTATGGCAAGATGCCATGACAGAAGAATATCAGTCCAGCATGAAGAGTGATGTGTGGGATATTGTTTCGAGACCAGAAGAGAAGTCTGTAGTGACTTCCAAGTGGATCTATAAGATCAAGCATACAATTGATGGAAGTGTCGAGAAATACAAAGCGAGATTTGTAGCCAGAGGATTCTCACAAGTAGAGGGAGTTGACTATGATGAGACATTTGATCCAATAGCCCGATACACTTCCATCCGTACTATCATCCATGAGTTGGAAACTACAACAAATGGATGTAAAGATAGCCTTTCTCAATGGTGAGATTGAGGAAGAAGTTTACATCGAGCAACTAGAGGGATTCGTGATATACGACAAGAAATCTCATGTGTACAGGTTGAAGAAAGCCCTGTATGGACTAAAGCAGGCACCTCGTACTTGGTATGAGAAGATGGATGGATTTGATGAGTTTGGGTTTCAACTAGAGTGTTGCTGCTCCAAACCTATATTATCATATTGTTGGTGACGAGTGCCTAATCTTGGTCCTATATGTGGATGATTTATTCCTTACCGGTTCAGAAAGACTTATTGCTGAATGCAAGCAAGCATTGAATTCTAATTTCAAGAGGAAGGATCTGGGTATGATGCACTACTTCTCGGGACTAGAAGTATGGTAGAGAATTGATGAGATAATCCCGAGTCAAGGAAAATATATAGTGGAGATATTGAAGAAGTTCGGTATGACAGAGTGCAAATCCATGCCTACACCAATGGTGATGGATTTGAAGAAAATGAATGATGCTTCTACTGATTCAGGAGAGATTGATCCACATTTGTACCGACAACTGATTGTATCACTGATGTATCTGGTTAACACCAGACCTGATATATGCTATGCAGTGAATGTACTTAGTCAGTTCATGAGTCAACCAAGACAGACTCACTAGATAGTAGGAAAGCATGTATTGAGATATTTACGAGGCACAGTTGGATATGGCCTGAGATATGCCTCTAGTGTAGACTTGAGCTTGCAGGGATATGCCGATGCAGATTGGGCAGGAAGCACAGTGGACCGAAAGAGCACATCTGGTTGTTGTTTTACCTTGGGGTCTGCCATGGTTTCCTGGTGTAGCAGGAAACATAGCTCTGTGGCCTTGAGTACCGCAGAAGCAGAGTATATAGCATTGAGTGTGGCAGTCCGCGAAGCAGTGTGGCTTCACAAGCTCCTGACATATTTATTTGATCATGAGATGGATCCTACCACTATTCATTGTGATAACCAGAGTTGTGTGAAGCTCTCTGAGAATCCTGTGTTTCACAATAGATCAAAACACATTGAGATAAAATATCATTATATCAGAGACATGGTGCAGAGGAAAGCAGTACACGTGTAGTACCTTCCTACACATGAGCAGATTGCAGATATCTTCACCAAACCGCTTGCCAAGACGAAGTTCGAGTACTTCCGTGAGAGATTTGGCCTGGTGGAGAATGCCTCCCTAGCTGAGAGGGAGTGTTGATGATTACAACTGCGTGAGACATCCTCCAGGACACAGACTGAGTGAGTTGGCCTATGAGAGAGCCCATGAGTTGGGTGTGCCCATGAGATGGGTGTGTCATTCCTCTCTGAGACGGAGATGGAACACTGTGTGCCCCTTTATAGGGAATATGCCCATGAGATGGGTGTGTCGTTTCTCTATGAGACGGAGATGGAACGCTGTGTGCCCTTGTGTAGGGAAGATGCCCATGAGATGGGTGTGTTGTTTGAGATGAAACGATGTGTACCCCTGTGAGGGGTGAAGGAACCCATGTGTTGGGTTTACTGTTCTCCTCTATGTAGAGAGTTGAGACGATGTGGTACTCCAGATGATTCTCCTGTGAGACTCAGTGAGATAGAGATCTATTGAGTAGGACGTCTCTGTGGCTGAGCACAGGTGGACGTGATCCTAGTGGCTAAGCACTAGTGAGTGTGTGTCCAGATGATTCTCCTGTGAGACTCAGTGAGATAGAGATCTGTTAAGTTGGATGTCCTTATGGCTGAGCATAGGTGGATGTGCCCCTAGCGGCTGAGCACTAGTGGGTGTGTGAGATCCCTTGCTATATTGTCTAAGAGTTAGATTTACCTGTAACCCTAATTGTGATGTAAAGGGTACAAGTCAGCCCCACCATAAAGTGAAAGATAATTAATGTAACAGATAATTAATATTGTAATTATTAATGATATTCTGAGTTATTGAGGTTGGCCCTGTTGTGCCAATAGACACCACTTTTGATGTGTCCAGTCTAGTATAAATAAAGGTGATTTCTCCATTGAGGAAACACAACACGTGTGATTTTGGAAATCCCAGCAAGTACATATTCTAGGGTTGAAGTGCGCACCTCTATTGGGCACTAGCTTCTTGGTTTTGGAGAGCACCCTTTTGTGTGCTAGGTCTATGGTGTGGGAGGTCTTTCTCTTGAGAATATAGCAAAGGATTGCTGGGTTTTCTTACCTTGTTGAGAAGGGTTTCCCAGGATATTTCTTGTGTTCTTGTGCACGGTATTTCTTCTTGTGATCTTGGTTATTGCAACAATTGTTAATGGTGTAATTGCATTTGTCTATGGTTCAAGTAAATACTAAAATTGAAATAAACCTCATGCTTGAGCCTAGCATAGTGAAAATTCAACAAAGTTGATGTTACCAACGACCTCAAGGGGTTTAGAGGAGTTATATGATGCTTTCATAGGTCCGCTTATCATCTTTTATCATCGGGATCACACTTGCTCAATCAGATTTCTATTTTGATGCATTTTGACTGTTCCCATAATTTGGGAGTATTAATGAGCATTATTTAATGGATTGCACTAAGGTTGTCATTTTAATAAATTATCTAAGAGGGGATACCTTGGTGTAATAACTCGTTGGAACCGGGATGATGAGCTCTAAATGTTTAGATGATAAAAAAGTGACTTTCAGCGCCCAAAAATGCTTTAAAGTCAAATAAATAACTTTTTGGGAGTAAAAAGGTTAATAAATTAATAAAGTGATTTTACTAAAGATAGAATAAAAAGTCACTTGAGTGGAAAAGAGGAAAGTGGGTATAAAAGTACAATGAGAGCTCATTCTCACATAATGTTGATGATTATTTTGATTTTATTTGTAGAGCTCTGCCTTTGAGGGTTTGGAGTAAACCCTGGTTTTGGATTGGTTTCGGTGGTGAAAGATACCACCCTAGCTAATCTGGTTTCGGTGGTGAAAGATCCACCCTAGCCATTTGGTGGGAAAACCATTTAGGTTTTCCACTTGCATCCATTGTTGAGGAGTTGATCCACATTTTGCAGTAGCCCGGGGTTTAGAGAAAATATATTCCTTCTTGTGCAGGCTGAGTTCTCTTGTTGTGGAGACCGTATTTAGTAAAAGGGCTGAGTTCTGTTGGAAGAAGACCATATTCTCCTTGGAGGGCCGAGTTTCAATTGATTGTTGGTTTGAATTGCTTGACAAGGGGTCGAACTTGTTACTGTTGGGCTGATTTCCATTGTCAGTGCCGAGTTCTCTTATTGTTGGGACAAAACTCTTGCTTACTTAGCCAAATCCTTGCTGTTGGACCGAGTTCCATCATCTTGGGGTCAAACTCCTTGTGGCTGGGCCAAATCTCCTTACTGGGGCTGAGTTTATTTGCTGTCAGCTCTGCATTCTTGCAGAGTTTATTATCGAAGAGGGCCGTACCTTTCTGTGGAGGCCGATTTACATTGTGGGAACTTATATTTTTGAAGAGGTCGATCTAAACCTCCTTATTGCCAGCTTGTAAACAGGTCAGAAATTAATAATAAAATCAGATCCTTCTTGTGGTGTTTATTTGCTGTTATAAGTGTTTTAGTTGAGTCATTTCTCTTGGTACTTTGCTGTAAAAGATTTGCATGTGAATGAGAACTTCATTTGGCATCAAAACCTTGTCCTCTCCATTGAAACCACATTAAGAAACCAATCAGCAAACTCAGAAAACATAACAACAGTTGCAAGGAAGTTATACAGCATTGGGGTATATTGACGAGTGTTTTGACAAAAACATTATTCCAGAAGTTCACCATAAAATTTCCAGTAGTCTTAAAAACAAGGGGATCTACTGGGGGACAACGAACTGTTTGATAAAATACCTGGCCCAAATCAGCCTTAAACCATCAGCAGTAAAACATCAAACATATAGGCAATTAATAAGGGGACTTTACAGGGTTGATACCAAAGTGTTTGACGAAAGTCATACACCAGATGAGCTATAAAACATATCAGCCGCAAGTTGTTTGTCCAAAGATCTTACCTATCAGCAATACTAAGACATTACGACCATCCAAAGTGTTTGGCAAAGGTTCTATACCAAGTTACCAACAGCAACCAAAATAAGGGGGTTTCACAGTGAGCTTTAAGTATGACAACAACAGTTTGACAAAACTCCTGACCCAAAATATTCACTAAATATAACAACAGCCAAGAGAAACTATAACAGTAGTAAGGAGGGTTATTACAATCTGCAACCTTCTCCCCAATTGCTGCAAAGTGGTCACGAATCTATGTGACCGTCATAAGATAACTGGTGATTTGAGTCTGATGTGGTCATCTCTGTGGATCTGAGTTTGTTCTGCAAGACCATGTTCCTGTTTATGTTCTCACATTGGTAGAGACTTACCAGGGCATCAAACATCTCCGCCGTGTTCTTCTTGGATATAGAGGGATCAAATTATCATTCGCTTGGCCTTCACTTCCCTCTTATTGGGCGCTGCCAATTGTTATGGATCTGTAGGCGAAGGAACAACATTGTTGACAATATCCCTGAGATTAGTCTCTTCTAGTAAGAGTGTAACCCTCACCTTCCATGATAAGAAATTTGAGGCACCATCCAATATGTCCTCAAACTTGAGGCTAGCTGCTGCCATCTCTGAGATTTACTGCACAAACTCCCAAATCTGAAAATAAAACTTTGAAACCCTCTAACTGTTGTCCTTGTTTCTGGCAGTTGATATACCATTGTAAATCCTTGAGAATGTCAATCAAAGAAGTTAGCTCTAATACGATGTAAAAATTCCAGTACTAGGGACTGATGTCCTTATGATCCCAATTAAACAAGTAAATTGCTGAATTTAATTAATGCAGAAATTAAATTTCAGACCATAGCATCAATCACACTGTTATCCCCCATTCCTAGGGATAACTAAGGAGATGATGTCTCGAGACCCTCAGGTTGCAGACATGGAGTACCAAGAGGCAGATGAGCAGGTAGGGGCCCCTATCATACCACACATCACCATCCGATCGATGGCAACAATATCCACCATACCCAACTTGGCCCACAGAGGACAACAAGTCTTGTTTCATGAGGTTAGAAGTCTGGTGTCGTGGTAACTGTCATTCTAATAAATGAAGCATTTGAACATGTTAGAAAGGGTCCTTTCTTGATTTTGAAAACGTTTGCCTGGAAATTATGCCTTTTGCCTCATTTCACCTTGGTGGTTGACATGTCGTCCTAGCAAGTGGGTCACCCTTGGGGAAAGAGTTGCTACTAGGAGGTCTCCTTGAAGAGTCATCGTACCACTCCCGTCCATACTTGTCATTTTTCACACTCATTTTCCTTCGTTTCCTCATCTTTTGGGTTTTCAGGCATTATCGACCGAAGAAGGGCTTATACCTCATTTCATGGGAAGAAGGGGCTGAATGCCCAGAGGCTTGTAGCTGGAAAAAGATAAAATCTAATAAATTATCCTCCAGATGCTCGCCCTAAGGTCCTGAGAGCAATGGAATGCTTTTCCACAAAATTCAAGGACCGATAAAATAAAACACATAACTAATAAATGTCTCTCTTGTTGAGGGAATGCATTGCAGTGTCTTTTACTTTCCTTGCACACGACACTCAATGTGTTCCAGCCTCAAGTGGCATTGCGGTACTCTCTACTTTCCCTTGCATATAGTACTCAATGTTCGGACTTTAATTAATTAATGGCAAAATAAAGGGCTTGGAAAAAGGTTGCATTGAAAACGAGGATGCAACACACCCTCTACAAAGGCACCCATAAATGAGACAATATGAGCCCTTGTATGTCTAGAAACCCCATGCTCAAAAGTTACACCTCCATCCACCTCATACTCTTTTGCATGACTTAGAGAGGGTCTTCTTGGGAAACACTCCTTGACTTGGGGAATGATCCACCCAATAGGTCACCATGACAACCCTCCCATATTTAAATTTGACAAGTTGTATAAGGTCTTTGAGCATTTGTTTATTTTGAAAAGGAGGGATTTGATGCACATGTTTGGGTGGTTCTTTTATTAGATATGGCTTACTTGGCATGATATGTGTGACTTGTGGACCCTTGGAGGGTGAATTTGTTTGTCTTTGCAGGGCTTTGATAGGTGGAAGTCTTTTTCATGGAGGCACAAGGTCACTTGGACCTTCATTGAGGCATGAAGCCTGTTATTGCACAGATTGCAGGTTGGGCAAAGCCCTACCCAATCCACAAATGTGAGACAACTGTGAGAGTATCTACTCACTGTCACCTTAGATGGACACTCTCCTCACTTTAGTGATGATGAAAATCACCACACGGGTGGAATCTTGGTGACCCTAGGGGTAATGAAATGGAAAGTGAGAAGATGAGAGTGAAAACCCCTATAGGTTGAGTTAGGAAGTGGAAAATGGCTTGGGTAAGAGTCTTGTGGGTAAGGGTAGGTTGCCGAAGTGAAGTGTACTTGCACAAGAGTGTTATACCTGCCCTAGACAAGACAAAATGGAGATATACAAGCCAAAATATCAAATGGACAAGCAAGTGAAGCTTGCTGTCCTATATTGCAGAACTAAACAAGAATATATATCAGCAAGTAAATGGTAACACTGCAAAATGTATCACCAAAAGCCTAATAAAGATGCAAGAGACTAAGCTAGCAATTACAAGTTTAACTCAAGTATAATGAAGCAAGACTTAGTGACAATAGAGGGCTGTTAGATAGTGTTTTCAGAGAATTATAATGACAGCCAAGTGGCTGTAGCAAACATTTGCTACAACACCAAAGTTCAACCACTGAAACTAACAAGTAAACCACTCAAAAGATGCACGATAACAAGTAGATTTATTATGGCAACCTTCAAGCAAATTTCAATGGTTGAAAAGTAAGTTAAGAAAGAGTTTGAATGTATTTTGCTGCAGCCCTAATGGCTGTAGCACAAATTTATTACAGAAACAATAGATACTTGGCCAAAGTAGACGCCCTAAGGGCTCAAGGTAGCCAATAACATATAGAACTGAAACCACTTTAAACAAATGAAATATCTCAATAAAACACGTTTCCCAATGCAACGATTTTATTTCTCCAATGCAATTTTCATATTAGTGCTTTAGATCTATTGGGTAATGGAGTCTTGGTTGTAAGAGTTGGATCCTCTACTTCTCTTGGGGTGTAAGCCCTTTTAATCTCTAGAAAAAGAGAATCCAACAAAGGTAAGTCTAAGAGGGTGTAAGCCCTTATACTCCTCCAAGGGTTTTAGACAAGTATAGCATGAAACAAGAAGAAAATACCAACAAAATACAGAAATTTCCTTACCAATTCCACAAGATAGCAAGATAAACCCTAGCTTTACGAAGTAAATTCCATCCACAAGCAAGAAATAAGACTCCAAGAGAAGTGCATACCATTTAGCTCCACAATAGACAAGTAAGCATCCACGAATTTGCACAAGAGAGAGAGAGATAGTCCAAATGCCCAAAGAGGACGAAAATTTCAGCCAAGTAGTCTTCTCAAGTGAGAGAGCTATATTAAAAATGAAATGAATTTGGTCTTTATTTATACAAGACCTATAAAAAGTGTTTGTCCACATAATATTAGGGTAAACCACAAAACAAGGGGGCCAACCCCCTTAGTTTTGCCCCTTTACAACATAAATTTGTTTTTTACACAAAGAAACCCTAAAAAGATGATGTCATGCCCTAATTGGGTGACGTCTTGGCACTTTTGGCAAGTCATTGAGCTTGGAGCGGAAGTCGTTGGGCCTCCAAAGGCCATCCCTTCATGTGCTAGGGTCTCTTCTCCATCAAGCATGCCAATCTCCATCAAATCATCACCACCATCATCAAACCCTAGCCCCAAAAGATGACGTCAAGCCCTAGAGAAAGACCTTTTGACCTTCCACGGTCAAATGTTGAGCAAAGGGGGGCTAGGTTCCATCCTTCAAGGTGTCTCCTCATGCTTCCAAAGGAAACATTCACCTTTTATCTACTCCTAGGGTGTGGGTCATGGCATCCAACCTATGGGCTTCTTGCCCCAATGAAGGCCCAGGCTAGGCTTGTTCCTCCAAATCGTCCACCAAGCAAGCTTCTACAAAGACAAATGAGTGCGCCCTCCAAGGGTCTCAAGTCAAATGTATCATGGCAAGTAAAATCACATTTAATACAGGGGCCACCTAAACATGTGCACCAAAACTACTTTATCAAATTAAACAAGTGCTCAAAGACCCTATGCAACTTGCCAAGTTTAGGTATGGGAGGATTGTCAAGGTGACCTATTGGGTGAGTCATTCCTCAAGTCAAGGGGTGATTCCTAGGTGGACCCTCTCTAAGCCATGTAAGGAAGATGAAATGGATGGGGGTAATACCTTTGGGCATGGGGTTCATGACATACAAGGGTTCGTATTGTCTCATTTATGGGTTCCTTTGTAGAGGGTGTGCTGCACCTTCGTTTCAATGCAACCTTTTTCCAAGCCCATTTAGTTGCCATTTAATTAATTAAAGTCCAGAACAATTGGGTACTACAATTGGGTAACACAAGACTTGAAAGGAGTATCCATTGTCACTTGAAGCTAGAGGTACACAGAGTGCCATATGCATGGAAAGAAAGGGACACCGCATAAGTGTACACACCTCAACAAGCGAGACATCTATATAATGTGAAATTTCTTTTGCAGGTCTTCAATTCTTTTAAGAGAAATGTTTCATTGTTCTCAAGACCTCTTTGGGCGAGCATCTAGAAGGTTAGAATTTTGGCTTTTATCTTTTGCCAGCTATATTCCCTCTGGGCTTTCAGCCCCTTCTTCCCATGAAATGAGGTACAATCCCTTCTTGGGTCAGTACACCCGAAAATCCCAAAAGATAAGGAAACGAAAAGGATGAAGTGTGAAAAATGATAAGTATGATCGGGAATGGTACGATGACTTGTCAATGAGACCACCCGGTAGCAAACCTTTCCCCAAGGGTGACCACTTACTAGGGCACAAAGTCAACCACTTAGGTGAAACAGGGCAAAGAGCATAATTTCCAAGCAAACGTTCTATAATCAAAAGCAACTTTAAATGCAACATACTCAAATTGTTAGCCTATGGCTTACCTTTACCAATCACTAAGTCTAAATTGTCACCTATATTTGTATTATTCATTTAGGAT
>ML779834.1:168754-187153 GCA_009831015.1 Picea engelmannii | reverse complement strand
AGTTGACATTCTATACACTTGCATGCATCCTTATATGATTGTTAAATATTAAATATGCAACATGCACATGTAATAACCTACATGCACCTGCAATAACCAACATGCAACCATAATAACCGAAGAATATCTCAAACACACGGCTAAAACGCATCCAGAAACCCCCAGTGTATCAGATCTGCATGCCAGAGCATTAGAACAGTAGCAAATATCTTGATCAGCCGGATCAGGGATATTTCAATAAGTGGCTAAGAACTACTAATCAATGCACAAAGTAAGATCACAATACCGACAAGAAACGAGAGCTCGATACAAGCACAACAATTCTTTATTAATGGCTTGTCAAGGGGCCAATTACACCACAAAACTCCCTTTGAGCTCCCTTCATCATGACTCCTGTCTTCCGAAAGTTGAGGTGAACAAATTTGATGGCTCAGATGCCACAGGCTAGGTCACTCAAATAGAAAATTATTTCTCCTTGCATGGCATTACTGATGAGTTGGCCAAACTTCGTTACAGTGTCCTCTATCTGGATCTTGAATGTCGACAATGGTGGCAATGGCGTAAAAATGCACGCAAAGGGTATGTTGCTTGGACATAGTTTGTTGAAGAGATTTATGAATGCTTTGACACCGACACCCACCATTTAAGTTGTTTGACCAAGTTAAAACAATTTGGCACAATGGAAGAGTTTATAGTCACCTTTGAGCACTTGGATTTCAGAATGGAGGGCATGTTAGATGCCTTTTTTAGGGAATGCTTTATCAGTGGCCTAAAGGATGAAATTTGCGCCCAGGTCCTAATGGCTCGCCCCCAAACTTGGTTGGAAGCTACTAAATGAGCCAAAGAAGCACAACATATTGTCTCCGCCCAAAACATAAAACCCTCCTTTATTCCTCGCCCTTGACCCACCAATCTCGCCCCTCCTACCGCTCCTCTCAAGATCTAGAAATTAACTAGGGCAGAAATGGTTGAACGCCAACGTAAGGGTCTTTACTATAATTGTGATGACAAATATTTTCCAGGGCACAAGTGTAAGGAACAAAAGCTTTTTATGGCCATTTCTAAGGATGTTTCCCCTGTGGAGGAGGTGCCCCCAACAACTAATCTCACTCATCCCTCTGATCTACTAGAAGTTGAACCCTTGATTTCGTTGAATGCCCTCACTAGCTTCTTTGCTCCCCAAACCCTCAAGTTAATTGGCTACATTAAGCATATGAAAGTCATCATCCTAGTTGACAGTGGCAGGACCCATAATTTTATCCATCGGTGCCTTTCCCAAGAAATCAATCGCTATAACCGTTCAGTCAATAATTTTCAAATCATGATTGCCAATGGTGGTTCCATGAAATGTGAGGGGCATTGTGAAAATGTGCGCCTACAAATTGGTCAGTAACACCTAAAATCTCATATGTTTGCTATCGACATGGGCAATTGTGACATTGTGCTCAGTGCTGAATGGTTACACACACTCGTCCCCATCAGCATGGATTTTAGGGACTTAACCATGCAATTCCAACAGGAGGGACAACAATCTAAGTTCCAAGGCATCACATCAAGCTCCCTGAGATCATCAGTTCCCATCGAATGGAAAAGCTACTAAAAAAGGTCATTCTGGCCTTATTGCCCAACTCCTTTCCATTCAAGCTGTTGAGACACCTTCTGTGCATCTTGACCTACAATCTATACTCTCCCAACACCAAACTGTTTTTAACACCCCCCATGGACTCCCCCCTTCACTCAACGTCCATGATCATTCCATTCCTCTAGTGCCGGGTAGACTTCCTCCCAATGTTCGCCCTTATCATCATCCCTTTGCCCAGAAGAATGAAATTGAGAAAATTGTTTAAGAATTGCTTGAAGCGGGTGTTATTCGTCCTAGTACCAGTCCCTATTCTTCCCCTGTAGTCATGGTACTCAAGAAAGAAGGCACTTGGTGCACGTGTCCTGATTTTTGCGCCCACAACAAACTCACCATCAAAGACAAATTTCCCATTCCTGTCATTGATGACCTTTTGAATGAATTGAGTGGTGCTCAGTACTTTACCAAACTTGATCTCCGTTTTGGCTACCACTAGATACGTATGAAAGAGGAAGACATTCCCAAGACTGCATTTAGAATTCATGAGGGTCACTATGAGTTCTTTGTCATGCCCTTTGGTCTGTGTAATGCCCCCTCATCTTTTGATAGTCTCATGAATCATGTCTTCTGCCCTTTTCTCCATCATTTTTTTTGAGTTTTTTTTGATGATATTCTCATCTATAGTAAAACTTGGAAAGCCCATCTAGCCCATGTGGATCAAGTTCTACATCTCCTATCTCAGCACAAACTTTTTCTCAAACACTCTAAATGTGCTTTTGGAGCCTGTGAAGTTGAGTACCTGGGTCATATTGTCAGCAAGGATGGTGTATGGGTGGATCCTAAGAAAATTGAAGCTATGAAGGATTGGCCTCGCCCTAAAACTCTTAAAAGCTTGTGTGGTTTTCTGGGTTTAACAAGCTATTATCGCAAGTTCATTTAGAATTATGGAAAAATAAGAACACCTCTCACTGCTCTCCTTAAAAAGAATGCTTTCACTTGGACTCCCACAACTGATCAATCCTTCCAAGCCGTGAAAGAGGCTATGTGTACAACTCCTGTTCTAGCACTACTCGACTTCACTAAGAGTTTTGTCCTTGAATGTGATGCTTCAGGGAAAGGAATTGGGGCAGTCCTCATGCAAGATGATCGACCTTTGGCTTCACTAGAAATTTTTTTTTGGAGCGACATTTGGGCCAATCAACCTATGAAAAGGCAATGTTGGCTATTCTTCATCCAATGGATCTCCGACGTCCTTATCTATTGGGGCAACACTTCCAAGTTAAAATTGATCATTATAGCCTCAAATATTTTCTAGAATAGAGAATTTCATCCCCAGAGCAACAAAAATGGGTGACCAAGCTATTTAGGTATGATTATGAGATCATTTACAAGAAGGGAAAAGAAAATGTGTCTGCTTATGCTTTTTCTTGGAAGTATGAAGAAGGGTCCCTCTTTTCCCTCTCTTTCATTGTAGCAGATTGGCTTCAAGTTGTTCATCAGGAATGGTTACAAGACCCCAAACTTTCTCGCGTGATCCAACAATTGCAACATGATTCTCAAGCTTCTCTAGGGTACTCTTGGCACAATGAAGAGCTTCTTTATAAAGGATGCCTGCATTTAAGCAAACGGTCGAAACTCAATTCCACTGTGCTTTTTGAGCTTTATGCTTCACCTAGATCTGGGCACTCAGGCTTTACCAAAACATATGAACAAATCAAACATTCTTTTTTATGGGAAGGTATGAAACTAGATATCCGCACCTTTGTGGCTGAATGTGATACCTGTCAATGCAATAAAGGCAAAACTATCAAAGCTCTAGGCATATTGCAATTGCTCTCGATTCCACCCACTATTTGGATAGATATTTCTATGGATTTCATTGTTGGCTTACCTAAATCGAGCAATAAGACAGTCATCATGGTGGTAGTAGATCGTCTCTCCAAATATGCTCATTTCTGTGCTCTTCGACACTTGTTCACCATATCCACAGTGGCTCAAATTTTTCTGGATAATATCTTCAAACTCCATGGCATGCCTCATTGTATTGTCTCCGACCGTTATCCAACTTTCACCAGCAATTTTTGGCAAGAATTGTTCAAGATCCAAGGAGCCCAATTGCATCTTAGCACCGCCTATCATCCACAGACTGATGGACAAACTAAAGCTGTCAACAAGTGTTTGGAAATGTATTTGCGGTGTTTTGCGTCTGACCGACAAAATCAGTGGCCCTTTGTTGAATGGTGGTAGTAGGTACAACACATCTTACCATACTGCCACTCGCATGACTCCCTTTGAAGCGGTCTACGAGAAAAAGCCACCATCGGTTCTCTCCTACATGCCAGGTGTCTCCAAGGTTTAAGAGGTTGATAACACTCTTATAGTGCACATGACCATTCTCTGTACCCTCACAGAAAATTTGCTCATGGATAAGAATCACATGAAACAACAAGCAGATCAGGGTTGTTCAGAACGCCAATTTGCTGAAGGGGACCAGGTGTTTCTTCATCTGCAACCTTATAAGCAAACTTCATTCAAATTTGAACATTGTCAGAAACTCGCCCCCAAATTTTATGGTCCTTATACAATTCTCAAGCAAGCGGGGTTCGTGGCCTCCTAGTTAGCTCTTCCCAATCACTCTAAGCTCCATCCCGTTTTTCATGTCTCGTGCCTAAAGAAAGTGATCGGAACTAAGTGCCAGACTCAAACCAATTTCCTTGAGTTGGATGAAGAAGGATCCATTTGGTTGCATCCACAAGCAGTCTTGGACCAATGTGAGTGTCGCCTCCGTCATCGCACCATCAAAGAAGTCTTAGTTAAGTGGAAGGATACACCCCCAAAGATGCCACCTGGGAGCCGACTACCATTCTCTGCAACAATTTCCCCATCTCAAGCCTTGAGGACAAGGCTGTTTTTCAAGGGGGAGGGCATGTTAGGGACCTAACCTCCCTAACCCCTCACGTAGATAGAATAATATGTTTTCTATGTAATAAAGGCCGACATTAGTAAATAATGCCTATATAATAATGTGAACAAGTCTAACGTAAGAGGACTTAATAGAAGCTTCCGCTTCTAGAAAATCTTCCTCTAGAATGTTCTTCAAAAGATAGATCATAGAATTAGTATAAATAGAAGTAGAAGGCACGTGGAAGTCTTGTCTTGAGAATTATTGTAATAGAACGTTGCTCTGCTGGAGGTTGCCCCCTCAAAGAGAGAAGTGAACTTGATAGAATAATATGTTTTCTATGTAATAAAGGTCGACATTAGTAAATAAGGTGTATATAATAATGTGAACAAGTCTAACGTAAGAAGACTTAATAGAAGCTTCCGCTTCTAGAAAGATCTTCCTCTAGAATGTTCTTCAAAAGATAGGTCATAGAATTAGTATAAATAGAAGTAGAAGGCATGGGAAAGTTTTGTCTTGAGAATTATTGTAATAGAGCATTACTCTGCTGGAGGTTGCCCCCTCGAAGAGAGAAGTGAACTTGGATTTCTATCAATAAAGGTATCATTGCTTGTGTTATTGTTCTCTATATTTTGTTGTTTCGATGGTATCTGTTATAATATTTTCTATTTCTGGTTCATATAATACATCTGATACCTTACATAGCATAACCTTGATTGACTCAAACGACTTTGTGAGGTCCATGTGGGTCTGGATTAGTGGCATGTCCCCCTTTCCCTGAGATATTTTCATCGTAGTATGTTACTTCCCTCCTACTTCCTTAGGCTTTGCTCTCCATAGGGATTCAGACAAGGACCCATACTAGGACTTGTACACAAATATTGGTTAGTATTCTTCTTTGGTGGATGTCATCCTCTTCGGGGATTTCAATGCTTGTACCAGAGCCTGACAAATTCCACTTTGTGATAGGTCCAAGGATGCTCTTTGTCTTCATGAGATAGACCTAGCTTCAGTGGACCTTTAGAAGGTATCAGAGGATGCACTGAAACCGCTCAACCTATGATAAACATCTATTGCACCTTGGCGAGTCCCATTGAGTTACTACTCCTAAATGGCCTTCCTCGGTTCATGGATTCCATCAGGTTCACATATTTCCCTCATAGTTAGGGGGGGGGGGGGACAACATGGTTGACTATGCTCGAGCCAACCGGGGTTTACTCTCTTATATCTACGAATTTTCTATTATCTTGATCTCTCTAGATAACCATGCCCTCCTTTTTGTCTCCTATTAAGCCGATCCTCCTCCCTCCCTACCCCACTCCCCCTTGGACCCCCCTCGTACAATTGTCTTGTTTGATGATGGGGATTCAGATGCATAGTCTTCCTGACTTCGTTGGCTGTTTCCTCCCCTCTCCCTTTTCTCGTCCCTTGAGTCGACCGCCTCTAAATATTCTCATCTTTCTTCGACTATTTGAGAAGTGACCCTCAACTCATATCCCCATATCACCAGTTCACTCTCTTGTCCCAAGAACTCCAGATCTGATATAATGAATCGGTGCTATGATGACGAGGAAAAGCATGTCATAGACAACTCCATCATGCCTTCTTCCATGACCCCACCTCCTACCCACATCTTTGAAAGTCCTATCATTATCTTCTTTTCTACAAGAAACATCTCTTCATCTCACAGAGGATACATGGATCATGTGCATCCCTTCTCCATTTCCACCAACCTTTTGGTGCATCGTTTTCCCCACCATTCTAGTTTTAGATTCTATTATTTTTCTTTCATTTGCAACTATGGGTGATAGATAGTGGGCCCTCCAAGCTAAGAGGAGGCTCTTCACTCTTCCGCATAGGATTTTCCTAGATGCAGACCTCATTAGATCCTGGGTTGTAGAGCTCATATAGTCTTGGGAATAGGTAGTAGATGCATGAAAGGCACAAGATCATGTAGTCATCTGGGATCTTAGGGTAGTGTTTTGGGATTCCCCCTAGGGTGGACTTGTTCGGGGCCATCCAAATGATGGCTTTGTAGTGGGGGGTATGGTATCTCAAGGGTGTTGATCGATTGTTGGAATTGTAACAAAGATCTTTGGTCATCCCCAAGCATAATCTTCAATGTACTTAGACCATTCGATATCCTTTTCTTGACTAAGACCCATGCAATCCTTGCCAAGATGGTACCAGAGTACCCACAATATCATTGCTTTGTAGTTTGGAGCTCGGGGATTGGTGTGGGTCGGATGGGACTCTTTGCAGGACATGGTTACCGTGGTAGCATTAGACGACTGTGCTAGGTTCATGTGGGTTTAGATTAGTGACATGTCCTCACTTTCCTGGGACATTTTATTTGTAGTTTGCTACGTCCCTCCCACCTCCTCAGGTTTTGCATGGATGTAGATAGTGACCCTTTCTAGGATTCATATTCCAATATTGTATAGTACTTGKTTTTTTTGGAGGTCATCATCCTGGAAGATTTCATTGCCTAGACCAGAGATCAATAGATTCCACTTCATAACAAGATAGAGAATGCTCTTTACCTACATAAGATTGACSTAGCATTCCCGGATCTTCACAKGACTTCAAATGATGCCTTGGGCCCTCTTACACCTTATGGAAGACACTTGTTGCATCTTGCCAAGTCTCATGAGCTATTGTTCCCAAATGACCTTCCTTGCTACTTGAGCTCTAGCARGTTTACTTGTTTTCCTCACAACAGGGGCGTAGTGTAGTGGGCTATGTCCTTGCCAACTCGACCATAATTCCATACATCCGTCGGTTTTCAATCGATTCAATCCCTCTTGTGGATCATACCCCTTTCATTTTTTCTTGAAGTTGACCCTTCCCTCTCCTTACCCAACCTCCTTCGGGCCCTTCTCGTACTATTATCTTCTTTGATGTTGGGGACATTGGTGCCTACTCATCCCTACTTTACTAACTACTCCCCCCCTTTCCCTCTTTTTGGCCCTTGAGTCTACCTCGTCTAAGTGAGCCCTTCTCTCCTCATATATTTGGGAAGCAATCCTCGATTCATATCCCCATGTCACATGTACTTCTTGCTCCTCAAAATCTAGATCCAGTCCAATGAATTGCTGGTATGACGGTGAATGCAAAGTACATTATTGCCATCTCCACACCTTCTTACACAATCCAACCTCCTATCCCCATCTTTGGACGTCTTATTGGTACCTCCTACATTGTAAGAGATTTTTTTGCATCTCATATAAAAGACATGATTTGTGTGCATCACTTTGGTGCTCCCCCAAAATCTTTTCGCATACCCTCTTCCCTTGTTGCTTAGGTTTAGCCACCAACCTTGACCCCCATGCCATGTTCATCCACACGACCACTCTCTATGATGTACCTGGACAACCTCTTGTCCTTGTGTCTTCCCCCCATCTCTTTTCACCTGTTCTTCTATACTGATATCTAGTAGGTAGTTTGGGAGATGAACACACACATAACAATAAATGAAGAGGGTTTCTAAGCATAATTCTTCAAACATGGTATACATCCTCTGATTGATTATCTTGTTGATTAATTTAACCATGTTGTGTGCTTAGGCTTCCCACAGTTTTGGTCCCACCACACTATACACCTGTTCCACAAATTGCACTGTAGTGCATGTTAAAGTATTCAATGTGCTCGTTTAACCATAGACAATATCACAATATTGTCACCCAACCATAGGCATGCAACCACCCTCGAACACCATAACCTTTTCTAGATAGAATGATTCCAGAAGAAACACTAGAACCAACAGATAACCAAGAGAGCGCGTCTTTCTTCGAAGATAGCGCACCAGACAGAAAATCCCAAAACCACAGAATAAGAACAATAGTCAATTGTAGCAGTTGCAGTTGCACTTACCAAGAATACCACCAAGAATATTAGAATACCACCAAGAATGTCACCAAGAATACCATCAAGAGATACTACAAGGTAGGGTGCATATCTTAGGCAAGATAGCGCTAGAGAGAGAGACCAAGAATCACCCCAGGAAATCCACCTTCCATTCTTGCAGCTGCAACTCCTAACTTGTGCTATACTTGAGAGAGTGAGTGAGGTGAGTGTACAAATGAACTCAAGCGCCCTCTATTTATAGTGCTCCTTGTCAACTGTCTAGGCCGACTTCTCCTTTCGGAGAGTAATACTTCAATATTATATATTCTACTGAGCCGACTTGTCTTCTAGGGTTTTCACACATCTGTTTAGGGTTTCTCTTGCTTTCGGAATATTCTATTCTAGCTAAAGGTTACACATGGAGGTTAATACCTCCCGCAACTACCATAATATCAACAGTGCGGATACAAATAATTAATGGACAGTCATGGTGGGCCACATATTCTCCAAACTCTATGCCATTGCACTTCACCTATAGCTATCAACAAAGTTTGAGATAAGACATATGAGGGCTAGAAGAAGGTTTCAAGCTAGAGGATTAGACCGTGGATTGTATATCTCACACTCTGTGCCATCATTAAGGTGGAGAGATATCGATCTTTGAAAGTCTTCAGTGGTTTTGTTGACTTTAAAAAGGCATTTGACTTGGTCCCGTGGGAGACATTGTTTTAGAGGCTTAGAATCATTGGTATTTAAGAGACCTTGATCATTGCTATTGTGCATCTCTATGAGTCTGTGCTTGGGTACCTTCACACAACGCACAAAGTTCTAGATTTTATCAGGAGCACCATTCGGGTGAAGTAGGGGTGCCCTCTCTCATCCACATTATTTGAGAGTTATATCGATGAAATGGAGTCCTTTCTATAGGAGCATATACAACTTGGAGATGGGTGCCTTCACCATGTTTTGATCTCCATCCTCCTATTTGAAGATGTGGTTCTGTTGTGCTTTATAGAAATTTTTGGCAAAATAGATTTTAATTCAAAACAAAAATTTCACCCCTTTCCTAGAGGTTTCTCAGATCTTAACCCTATGAATTTCAGCCTTAGGGCATAGCCTTCTCTCAAGGCTAGTACAAACTGCTAGCTCCCCAAAACCCTAGCTAGGGAAAAACAAGAAAAACCCTAGCTTAACCAAGGAGCTCCAACATGCAAGAATGACTCCAACAAGTCATCCAAGGCAAGCCATTCTCTTGTCTTCTTCACCAAATATACCCTAGGGTTTATCACAAAAGCCTAATCTCAAACCTCCAAGGGATAAACCCTAACCCACTTCAAGGTGTTCAAAGAAGACCAAGAAACACTAGCGACTCCAAGAGAGAGCGAGAGTGTGCCCCTCTTTTAGGTCACATCTCTACACAAGAGTGAATAAGAATGAACAACAAGATGATATATGAATGATGAACATCATCTCCTACGTCTTCTTCTTCACAAGAGAAAACCCTAGTCACAAGAGCAATCTCCAACAAAGACGCCTTCCTCCCATGTATAAGTTCTCCAAGGGCATCCTCATGAACCCTAGCGAATCACTCCAAGAAGACAAGTACAAAGAGGAGAGTACAATGATGTTGACGATAATGAAAGGACTCTCTCCTTCCTCCATACATATGAGAGGTAATGGAGGCCAACAATACAATGTGGGCCCAAGCCCTTACAAGAAACCTATAGTAAGCTCATGTAGGGTACACAAGTGAAACTCTCGAATCCAAGGGTACACATATCATGCTCCAAGGTGATGTTGAACACAATATGAGCTTTAGGATGGTGTCGCTACTCAAGGTGTGTGCACACCTCTCCATCCCAAGCCCACATTGACTCCATCGCTCCTCCTAAGCCATGTACTCCATTGGGTTAGCTGCCCTTGCAAGAACACTATTGTTGCCTAAGCATCCTCGGGCCAAATCCTAGCCTCCAACTAGGAATCGAAGCTACCTAATACCATCTAGGGCCTGATGCCCTCCTCTAGGATGCACAATGATTTTCATTCTAAGTAAGGCAACTTTAAGCAAGTGAACCCCTCCATGTGGCCACAATGAAGTACGCCCACCAAGTTGTCCAAAGAACTCCAATGCCCTAGGGAAGAGTGCCAAGCAAGCACCCAATTGAGGTGAAAAAAGAAATCACTAAGCAAGTTGTCTCCATTGTAAATCCATCATGGACCATCTCCCATGTTCTAATCCATCTTAGATCATTTGGGTATCGGACATACACAATGTACCCCAAAACTCATGAAGCACCCAAAAACATGGTGTAAAAACTTTCGAAGCAACCAGACAGTTAACATTTTCTACTCCAGAAGGTCTACAGAGATAGTTGGATGCCTTGGCCAGTTTTTGTGATCTTTGACAATCGATGGTCAACTTGGGTAAAACCAAGGTTATGATCTTCAACGAGTCAAAGAATGTTCTCACGAAGTCACTTTTATTTTAGGGGTGAGGAGATTGAGTCACTACACATATTTAGGGGTTCGGTTTTTAGGGTCCATATTTGCTATGAGGATGGCTCTCCAGCCTCAGATAAACAAGGAATATGGCTTCCTCGTTCTTATCAAGAGATAGTGCTCCTAGAATCATGTTCAAGACGAACTATCTTAGATAGATCTTCTAGACACCATTATCATACCCACGGTCCTTTATTCCTTGGAGGTTTGGGAACCTAGTTTGTTTGAGTTAGATTAGGTCGAGACAGAGCAATCTAGATCCTCATGCTTCACTACATCTTCAAAAGCAAGAGGACAGTTTCCTAGTCCATTATCTAGGTGGAGTTTGTGGCCACCCTTTTAGGATTGAATCCATTTTTGGATTTGTGTTTCTTCTTCACTGCGTTCGGAGTTTTGTAGATTCGGTTGTTGTCCGAGCTAGGTACTCTTATATTGCCTACTACTCCTTGAAGGTCACAGCTTTAGCCGGTTCCTTGGGGTGGAATCACTGTTGGTTTGCAGATGTTACGTGTCTCCTGTGGTCTGTGGGCATCTC
This sequence comes from Picea engelmannii, assembly GCA_009831015.1. Taxonomy (NCBI): domain Eukaryota; kingdom Viridiplantae; phylum Streptophyta; class Pinopsida; order Pinales; family Pinaceae; genus Picea; species Picea engelmannii. Next base: position 175,792 of record ML779834.1, on the reverse strand, counting down.
GATGGATTTCCTTACCCCATTCCTATACTACTTTCTCGATGCCCTTGTTCGTCTCATGCCAGCCAAGCAGGTGTTGAATAGGATTACCAAAGAGAAGATCCACAAGCAGTACATACATGTCACTTGGATTGGCCCAAGTAGGGGGTTGACTCCTAAAATGGCATTCTATGTGGAGCACTTTATGGAGTTGAGGGATGGCCTCATGTTTGCTCGCCTTGTACACTCTGACACTGGATGCATGCTCTTAGGATCCCCTTGGGATAGTTCAAGGTTGGCTCGCATCGACTCTAGGTTAAAGCCAAGCATCAAATTTTTCAAGTGGATAGGACTTCCCATCTTTTCCATCTATAGGAGATTGGGATAGAGGAGCATTTCATCTTCCAATGTCCTTGTAATGTACTTAACCAACAATATTAGCAGAATATTAACAAGATTCAAAGAATTCAGATGCGAAAAAACAAATACAAGAGAAAATAAGATTAAACTTGTAAGATCTCCAAAAGAGTGAGCAATGTTTACATGTCTCTTTGAGGGGGCAACCTCATATGAGCAGAGCTCCAATTACAATAACGACGCTTGACAAAACATATCCTAACCTTCTAGCTCATTAAATAGCTTCTTGATAACAAAAATGGTAACTACTTATGGTCCCATCACTAATGGGCACAAACTACCTTGTGAGCCCTATTTAGTCAAGATGACCTTAGTATGGCCTCTTACATTGATTAACCAATTAATAAGTACCCAAAGTAGGGAGGTTAGGGTAGGTCCTTAACATGCCCTTCCCCTTCAAAAGCAACATTGTCCTCAAGGTTGAAGGTGTGGAAATTGTTGTAAAATCTCTGTTGGTTCCCAAATGGCATCTTCTGGCTGCATATCCTTCCATTGGATCAAAACTTCTTGGATGGTGTGCTGGCATAGTTGATGCTCTCTAGTGGCTAGTACTGCTTTTGGATGGAGCCAAATGGACCCTTCTTCTTCATCAAGTTCTAGGAGGCTAGACTAAATGTGGCAATTTGTTCCCACTACCCTCTTCAAATAGGAGACACGAAAAAGACTAAATGGATGTTAGAGTGAGCTGGAAGAGCCAATTTGTAGGCAACTTGTTGAATGCGTTGGAGGATCTGATAGGGTCCATAGAATTTTGGCGTGAGCTTTTGGTGGACTTTGTCTTTGAGAGAGGTTTACTTATAAGGTTGAAGGTGAAGAAACACCTGATCTCCTTTTGCAAAAGAATGTAGGATTGGTGCTGGTCAAATTGTTGTTTCATGCAATTTTAAGCCATCACTAGATTGTCGTGGAGTGTTTAAAGAATGGCCTGTAGTGTGAAGCATGTGATCTACTGTTTGAACTATAGATGTTCCTGGTAAATATGAAGCCATTGAAGGGATTTTTGGCCATATACAACTTCAAATGGTGTCATTTTTGTAGCACAATGATAAGTGGTATTGTACCCGACCATTCAATAAGGGGTAGCCATTCTACCCATTGGTTTTGCCTTTCTGAAGCAATGCATCTCAAATAGGTTTCCATGCATTTGTTGACTACTTCTAAGTTCTCTTAGACCATCTATTTGAGGGTGATGAGTTGTGCTCTCGTTCAATTGGGTTCCCTAGAGTTTAAATAGCTCCTGCCAAAATTTGCTAGTGAATGTGGGGTCATGGTCCAACACAATGGTAGTTTGCATACCATTTAACATTAAATTCTGATCCATGAAAACTTGGGCCACTGTGCATGGTGAAAATGGGTGAGGTAGGGCACAAAAGTCAACTTATTTGGAAAGGTAATCGACGACCACCATAATGATTGATTTGTTGCCAGTTGTTGGAAGGCCCACTATAAAATCCATAGAAATGTCAGTCCATATAGTGGTTTTGATTCTTTTGTAGTCTTCATCATCTCCCCCATGTTTCTTTGACAAGCATCACATGAGGCTACAAAAGTTTGGATGTCTTTTTCCATGTCCTCCCAAAAGAATGAGTGCTTAATGCATGCATAGAATTTGTGAAAGCCAGAATGACCTATAGTCGGAGATGAATGGAGCTCCTCTAAAACCCTTATTTTAAAGTAGAATTCTTCACCTAAAAAGATGTATTCTTTATACTGCAAGGAATTTTGCTGCCAAGTATAGCGGTCAGGGGGATTGGGGTCCTCTTGAAGCTTGTGGATGAGTTGAACCACCTTGTCTTTGGTGAACCATTCTTTGCAAGGTTCATCAAGCCAATCAGGTACATGTAAGGATAGAGCAAAGAGAGATCCTTCCTCCTCAGATTTCTTAGACAAAGCATTAACTATCACATTCTCTTTTCCTTTCTTATATATGATCTCATAATCATATCCAAGCATCTTAGTAACCTACTTGTGTTGTTCAGGTGATGATAACCTTTGTTCTAGAAAATACTTCAAACTATGATGATCTGTCTAGATTTGGAAGTGCTTTCCAATGAGATATAGGTGCCACATATCAACAACATGAAGGATAGCCATCATCTCTTTCTCATAGGTGGACTTGCCCAAATTTCAGTTACACAACTGTTCATTGATGAATGCCAAGGGACAACCTTCTTGAATCAATATGGCTCCAATGCCACATTCTGAAGCATCACATTCTAAGACAAATGTCTTAGTGAAATATGGCATAGCTAAGTTTGGGGTAGTACACATGGCTTCCTTTAAGGTGGAAAAGGGTTGCTCTACTGTGACGTTCCAGAGAAATGCATTCTTCTTGAGCATGGTGGTTAAGAGGGCTACAACTTGCAATTTATCCATAATTGTTTACAAATTTTTGGTAGTAACCTTTGAACCCTAAGCAACCCCTTAAAATTTTCAAAGTCTTGGGGTATGGCCAATCCTTCAGTGCCTCAATTTTCTTGGGATCCATTGGTACTTCGTCTTGATTGACAATGTGACCCAAGTATTTAACCTCATAGGCACCAAAAGTACATTTGGAATGCTTGACGAACAATTGGTTGTCCCTAAGTAGTTCCCTGGCTCTATCAACATGCTCCACATGTGCTGCCCATGTTTTGCTATAGATCACGATATCATCAAAGAAGATCAACACAAAATTGTGTAGGAAGGGTCGAAATATCTTATTCACGAGGCTTTGAAAAGTTGATGGGCATTGCAAAGGCCAAAGGGCATCACTAAAAACTCGTAATGGCCTTCATGAATGCGGAAGGCTATCTTAGGAATGTCCACCTCCTTTCTGATTGGTGGTATCCCGAGCAAAGATCTAGTTTAGTGAAAAATTTAGCATCGTGAAGCTCATCAATAACCGAGATCGAAAATTTGTCTTTGATGGTCAACTTATTGAGTGCATGGAAATCCAGACACATCTGCCAATTTCCTTCTTTCATCAATACCATGACCATTGGTGAGGAATAAGGGTTAGTGCTAGGATGAATAACACCTGCTTCCAACGATTCTTGGATAATCTTTTCAATTTCGTTCTTTTCTGCAAAAGGTGCTTGTATGGATGCACATTGGGTTTTTGGCTTCCTATAATCAATGGAATACCATGATCATGCTCACCTCATGAAGGGGGTAATCCATGGGGTGTGTCAAACACCTATTGATGCTTATTTAGTATCAATTGTAAATCAAGGTGGATCTCTTTTGGTGGGTGGTTGACAACTTGGATGGCATGGAATTGGGCAATAATGCTAGGGTGGCTTTTCTTCAATAGCATTTTCATATAAGGAGTGTTGATTATTCTTGGAGAGCTTGACTTGTACCCCCTGAGGGTATGTTGTTGGCATCTTTAGTAAATCTCATGTACAAGTCTTGGAAATCCATGGTAATTGGGCCCAATGTTCATAACCATTCTGCACCAAGTACCACATCACAACTGTCCATTTCAATAGTGAACATGTTAGATTTGAGCTGATATTCCCCTAGTTGAAGTCTCACCTTCTCACACTTTCCACCACATTTTATCATGCCTCCATTGGCTATCATAATCTGAAAATTATGTAATGCATGGACATAACAATGGGTTTCCTTGCCCACTCGTCTATGACTAAAATTGTTGGTATTTCCATTGCCAATTAAAACAATCACCTTGCTCTTCTTGATGTAGCCAATCAACTTGAGTGTCTAAGGAGTAGACAGGCCGGATAAAGCATGGAGGGAGATCAGGGGTTCCTCCTAATGTGCCTTGGGAATGGGGTCTTCTGTAGGTGGTGATGTTTTTTCCTTTATTTCCATCTCAAGAGAGCCATCCATGGAAATGTCCTCATGGTGTTCAAGTTGGGACACATCCATTTGAAAGAGTTTTCTTTCTTTGCATTTATGCCACTTGAAAAACTTCTCATCACAATTATAACAAATTCAGAGGCGTTGGTGCTCAATCGTTTCTTTTCAAGATAAGTTCTGGACCCTCAAGGGTTGAGATGGAGGGGAAGTAGTAGTAGTTGCCATAGGAGGGTGAGGGCGAGGATTAAAGGAGGATCTTTTGATCTGTGCATTGGCTCTTGTTTGTGCTTTGAAGGCGCGTGGAGAGGCTTCTAACCAAGTAGTTGGGTGTTGCATCAGGATTTGTGCATAGATGTCCTCCCCGAGACTATTGATGAAGCATTCTTTAGAAAAGGAGTCAGACATGCCCTCAGTGTGGATTGCCATTTGCTTAAAAGTAGCTATAAAGTCCTTTACTATGCCTATTTGGCGTAACTTTCTTAGTCTCCTATAATAGTGAGGTTCCTTTTCAAAACAAGCATAGTTGGATTTCATTAACTGGCTCTAATGTAACCCGTATAGGATTTCTTATGCCATTGCCACCATTGCCAACATTCTGGGTCTAGGTATAACATCCCCACTTGAACTTTCGTTGTGTCATTAGTAATGCCATGGAGGGAGAAATAGTGTTCCATCTGGGTAACCCAACCAATGGTATTTTTCACTTCAAACTTATTCATAGCTACTTTGGGAAAATGGTGCCACATATTGTTGTCATGAAAGGGGGTTCGAGTACGATGCTCCCCTTCTACTGAGGTTTCCTTAAGGGAAGAATCGATTTGAGTCTCGTGCTTCCTTTCCCTTTGGGAAACTTGCTCCACAAGTTGGTTGAGAGTGAGTGTTAGGGTATCCAACTTGCCATTGATCACTTTGACTGAGTTTTATAGTGAGGTAGCCCTATTGTCCATGTGTGGAGACCTAGTTTTCATCATGTAGTCCTAAGTCCACAAAAAATGTAGCTGGAGAGTTATAGCAATGCGTGAACAACAGTTCACAAGGAGTCTTCTGAGACAGGTTGCCAAAAAGTGTATTGTCGGGTCCACTAAAAAATTGTTACTTGAGAGTGATACCACTACAATTAGCATTGCATAAAGAATCTTTTGATATAGGTCTCTTGCAAGGGTGTGGTTAGGGCTTGGACTTTTTTTCGGGTTCTTTGGAGTTCTACTTTTGGAGGAGTATTAGTCCAAATTGAGTATTACTGTGTTGATAGAATTTCCAAATTCTCGATAGTTCACTTTATGTAGGAATTTTGTGGTATGTGTTGTAGAGGCTAGGGTTTGTAGGGTCCTAAGGACAAAGGAGTGGTGCCAGGTGCTATATCTCTTTGATATATGTGCAGGCTTCCAACAATAGTACTTGGCCTAATCTCTTAGGGCACTAATGAAGGAGGCTAGACTGTACTCTCATTTGTACTACCCAATTCCCAAGTCTTAGAGAGTGATCTCCCTGAGTGTTGTTCTTGGTGTACTATAGCAACATACGACCGAAAGGTTAAGTAAGGTTGGTTTCAAGTGCACCTACGGGGCTTTCGATATATCTGAGGGTATGTGGAAGACAAATCTGTATATAGGTGCTGTCTATTGTGGTACTATTTGAAGGGGTACCAACAAGAGTTACAAGGGTGTCCAATCGAGTGATGCCACTTGTATTTCCTATGTGTATTCTTCCCTAACTGCAGATTTTCCCCCCATATGATAGATATCTATGTTATTTAAAGAAGTTGGAACACGTCTCTAGCTTGAAAAAATCTTCTATGATCTGGGTGCGTGTTGGCTTAGGAAAGAGCTTTGATACCACTTGTAATGTACTTAACTGACAATATTAGCAGAATAATAACAATTCAAAGAAATCAGATGTGGAGAAGAAAATACAAGAGCATATAAGATTAAACTTGCATAGTTATAACCCTTGTGTTGAAGATCTCCAAAAGAGTGAGCAATGTTCATGGACCTCTTTGAGGGGTGTTGGCACACTTTTCCACCCTCCAATTGAGCTGATAAATCTGATATTTCAGCGATTAAAAATGGCTAATTAAAGGAGTAAGGCCCCAAATTGTCATGAGCTAGACCCCTCTTTGTTTGGGCTGGTGCTTACCAGCCTCAAGTGGGAGTCCCTAGGGTGATTTGCTGCTGTCCTTAAGTCTGATTTTTTGCAAAATAAGATAGAAAACAGAAGCTGTATTGTCTTGGACAGCGTGTTAATTCTGCCCAAGACGTGGGGAGAATAGACAATTTTTATCTTGGAGGGATCATGCAGGGTTAACACAAGAGAAATAGAAGAGCAAGAAAGAAATAAACTACTCAAAAGATCGATTAAACCACAATGTAAAGTAAAAATCCACTAATCTAATTACAAAATTCAACAAAGTACCAAATAGAAGAAAGGTTCGAACGTAAACACAAAACTTATTTATTAATAGGCTTGCAAGAGGGTTGGTTTCGCCACAGATGACATGTCCACAACCGGTACAATGATCACTTTGCTCAAAGATAGAGTAACTAGACTAAAGGATGAGAGAGAAGAATGAGTGAGGAGTGTACTAGCTGCTGCCAAAATCCGACCAGTAACTCATGTAGAAGACTCCAATATATAGCGTGAGGGGCGCACATCCCAAGAGAGAAGACCATAGGACGCATAGGAGCCTATAGGAGGAAGGTAAACAAGTGTGTGCACAAGAGGAGAGAAAAGAGTGTTAAAATATTGTGTAACTGCAAAGAATATTCTTATTCCCTTTTGTGGATACAGATTAAATATATTTATTATTGATTAGATCAATCCCCTTTTGTGGATTGATCATGT
>ML779834.1:153754-165021 GCA_009831015.1 Picea engelmannii | reverse complement strand
TTGGTTCATTATCTTGGCATTGTATTGGCTATCTATATTAAGGAAGTTTTGCTGGGTTTTCTTCCCCTTGAGGGTTTCCGAGGATAAATGCTTGTGTACTCTTGTGATTGTGTTTCTCTCAGTGATCCTGTCTATGCTATTGTTATCTAGTAAATTGTAAGTAACCTAATAATAGCAGAAACTTTAACAAAGAGAAGTGAGGTGAACATGCACACAAGTAAAGTGAAGTGGGAAAAATGAGGAGGGTGAGATAACTCCACGTGTGAGGGATTACATGCATGGCAAGAGGAGTGAATGCACATTATTTGTGAGGGAGGATGCACACGGGAGTCTAGGAAAGAGGTAATGTGAGAAAATAAAACGAGGAGTGAGGACATAGGGAAAAAGATACAAGTATGAGCACATGCTAGGGAGAGGGAGAGTGAGTTAGGTGTCAAGGGAGGTGAGGATAAGTGCACAAGAGAAGGAGATGCGCACTCACAATGAGAAGAGACCAAAAATAACCCCACGTGTGATGGAGGAAGTTAGAATAGGTGCTTATGTGGAAGAGAATAGCTAAGAAAAGGGAGGAAGGTGATTGGAGATCACATGCAAAAAGGAAGAGTGAGTGTCACTCTCTTTAATGCGCCACATGTGTGAGGGAGAGAGGAGAGGTAAGAGGGCACACTTGAAGAAAGAGAGAAAGAGAATGAGGATAAATCAATGCATTTGGTGTTTAAGAATGACTAAAGATGCATGGAGGGTAAAATTAGAAATTCAATGCATGCGCAAACGCTAAATTTGGCCAAGTAATGAGTGAGTTAGCCACAAAAGCATTTTCGCCCCATTTTTTAGGGATTTTCCTAAATTTTAGGAAATTAGCATTTAAAAGCAAATTAGGGAGAATTTTGAGAAACTAATGCATGGAATGTGAAACTATGGTAAGTGAGGAAAGGTTAGTGAGAAAAGTTAGCCTTGACTGTCTAAACTTTCTCCAGGGAAGTGCCACCTCATCCTATGTGCCCTTGGTCAAATGATGCCATGTAGATGGCACATTACCCTGAAACTCTGCCAAATATCGGAATCTGAGCCTGCCACTTGTCACATCTGGAGATCGTCACCCGTGCTATTTATAGGAACTGCTAAAAGTAGGGTCTGACTCCTAAATTTTAGGAAATTGTAAAAAATGCTTAAGATGACTAGGAGAATACCACCACATGTCAACTATCTAAAATTAGACACTGCTAAAAATAGAATGTACTCGCATGTTAATGATATCATACTCATCAGATCAAGTTTTCCGAGAGGATTCCAAATCCGCAATCAGAATTGACATGGGAGCCTTGATGCTCAACTTGCTAAAAATAGAAATATGTGGCAAATCATCCCGGAAAAGGTCCAAAAGACTCAGAATGTCTCAAGGATCCATAATGCATGCTCATAATTTGAGTCTGGGGCCTGGAGCTCAACGTGCTAAAAATAGAAAGTTCCTGCATGTCTCCCGGAAAAGTGCTATCGGGCCTAGAATCATGCAAGGACCATCCCTGTATGCTCAAAACTGCTCCAAATTGTCAAGTGACCCAGCCAAGCCAAGTCTCCTAAAACGTAGGGACACCTGCTGTATGTAATCATCTCTCTCAAATGCATAGAAAACTAAGCTAGCTCTAACTCTGAAGCAAAACAACCATGTACCCATCATATACCTGTCTCTGATGGGAACGAACCTCTGACTCAACACAAGTGCTAAACTCTGGGAGAATCTTAGAATGCTAGCCAAAATAGTGCATGCTGGCTCTTAGCCCTCAAGATTTTCAAGGGGGAAAATCTAGGGGGCAACCTCATATGAGTAGAGCTCCAATTACAATTACAACACTTGACAAAGCATATCCTAGCCTTCTAGCTCTATAAATAGCTTCTTGATAGAAAAAACCCTAACTACTTATGTTCTTGTCATTAATGGGTACTAATTACCTAGTAGGCCTTATTTAATCAAGAGGACCCTTTTTAAATTAAGTAAGTACCTACTAACGATATAATGGGCCTTATTTAAATAAGGTGGCTTTGTACATTGGCTTTGTGGCAAATCATCCCGGAAAAGGTCCAAAAGACTCAGAATGTCTCAAGGATCCATAATGCATGCTCATAATCTGAATCTAGGACTTGGAGCTCAATGTGCTAAAAATAGAATGTTCTTGCATGTCACCTGGAAAAGTGCTATCGGGCCTAGAATCATGCAAGGACCATTCCTGTATGCTCAAAACTGCTCCAAACTGTCAAGTGACCCACCTAAGCCGAGTCTCCTAAAAAGTAGGGACACCTGTTGTATGTAATCATCTCTCTCAAATGCATAGAAAACTAAGCTAGCTCTAACTCTGAAGCAAAACAACCATGTACCGATCATATACCTGTCTCTGATGGGAACTAACCTCTGACTCAACACAAGTGCTAAACTCTGGGAGAATCTTAGAATGCTAGCCAAAATAGAGTATGTTGGCTCTTAAGCCTCAAGATTTTCAAGGGTGAAAATCTAGGGGTTAACAAGGGGGCAACCTCATATGAGTAGAGCTCCAATTACAATTACAACACTTGACAAAACATATCCTAGCCTTCTAGCTCTAAAAATAGCTTCTTGATAGCAAAAACCCTAACTACTTATGGTCTTGTCATTAATGGGTACTAATTACCTAGTAGGCCTTATTTAATCAAGAGGACCCTTTTTAAATTAAGTAAGTACCTACTAACTATATAATGGGCCTTATTTAAATAAGGTGGCTTTGTACATTGATTATCTAACTAATAAGCATGCAAAGTAGGGAGGTTAGGGGAGGACCCTAACATTCCCATTTACTATTAGATCAGTGGTTGGTTTTACTATCTCTTTAGGGAGTCCCAAAACTCTCTCTTTGCTTTCTCTTGGTCTCCAAACCAACGATGAATCAGACACCACTAGGTTGACAACATCTTTCTTTTTGGTGCTCTTAGAGGATAGGGTTACTAAGAGATCGATATACAACTTTACCACATGAGCATCCAGATTTATGAGAACCTGGGGAGACATTCAACATTTTCCAGTGAGACTGTTGCAAAGCTATCGCTTCAAATCCCATGTCAATTCACTCAACACTAATAGATAGACCACTTCCCGTAGAGCTCATTAACATGGGGTTCCATCTAGGTAGCAGGACATACCACGACCTAGCTCCTCTGGTCAACCATCTATCAGGAGGTTCCTTTCTTCAACCTCGGATGTTAGAAGAGACATAGAGATCGGGATGGCAACTCTGACAGGAGATCTTCCACCCTCACCCTCTTCCTCTTCTACATGAGACAATAATAGCATCGATAGTGCCCCTTCAGGGTTTCCTCATGTGCACCATCCTCTTCTTGGCCTAAGGTTGTGTATTCTCATCAATCATATGATTATTTTGTATTGGCATTACAGTTTTATATGCTTAATCTTTGTTTTAGTTTTCAGGGTTCCTCCAAATGTGTTTAGACCATGTTTGGGGGTGGTTCATGAGATTTGGGGTACATAGTGTATGATTATCCCTTGGATGGTTTGTGATGGACTTGCATATTGGAGGTGGCTTACTTAGTTGTTACTTGACCGTAGTTGCGTGCTTCCATGACATTCTTCCTTGGAGTGTTCAGGATCTTCAGATAGCTTTGGACATTTTGCATGATGGCTACATTTAGATGGGTTGCTTGCTTGAGAGGATACCTTACATTGGTGGAGCAGAATTTGGCATTTCAAAGGAGGGTGTTGATCCCTAGACAACATTGGGTTGCTTGAATGCTAGCATGGAGTCTTTGAGTTGACTTTGGGACACCTGGGTTGCGACAGTGATCATGTAGGTGGAACGAACCCAGAAGAGCATATGGCCTAGGAGAGACAATGGAGCATTGGAGGAGGAGTGTTGGACCTTGGATGAGGAGTGCCCTTGTTTTGGAGCCTTGCTTGTGGATTGTCATCACCTTGGAGCTTGACATGTGCCACTTGTAGGAGCACTTCACATGTGTGGACCTACTTGCAACTTGTGGGTTGCTAGTTGTGGACTAAGTGCACTTGACTTGTAGACATCCTTCATCTCTCATATAAATAGAGGAAGGAGAGAGTCATTCTCATCATCATCTTTGTACTGTTTTCTTTGTACTTGTCTTCTTGGAGTAAGGCACTAGGGTTCTTGAGAAAACTGTAGGAGAGGTTATGAAGTCTACAAAGGATGCCTATGTTGGGAGCTTGCTCTTGTGAGATGCTTGGATTTGTTCTTGTGAGATAGACATTGGAGATGATGATCTCATTGTGTAACATCTTGATCATCTCGTGTTAGAGATGTGAGGAGAGTGGCACACTAGTCTCTGTCTCTTTGTACTTTATATTTCTTGCCTTGGAGGCACTAGGATTTCTTGGAGCATCTTGAATAATAGTGTTAGGGTTTCATTCTTTGGAGACATTGGAGTTAGGGTTTTGTGGATTAAACCCTAGGTTGTACTTGTTGAGGAGGATAGAGGAGACGTCTTGCTTGGATCTAATGAGGCTTGCTATTGTTGATGCTAGCTTGTGGAGGATCTTTGTTGCAGCTAGGGTTTTTCATTATCTTCCCTAGCTAGGGTTTTGAAGAGCTAGAGGATTGTACTAGCTTTGAGATGAGGCTATGGTATGTGTTAGATACATGGTACATTGTAAATATTATTTTAGGAGAAATATGAAGAGTCATAGGTGAATAGGAAGAGTCATTCAGACCTCTTGGAAGATGAAACCAAAGGTCACTTCTCATTGTATTATTGTATGACTCATTTTAATGAAAATCAATTCATCCGTGGAGTAACTCATCTTTGGCCTGACAGTATGTACACATGCTTCATCTTTATATATATATATATATAGTTTTCAGCTGTCCAAAATTGTCTTATTGCAAGTTTGATTTTCAGCTATCTATATCTTCATGGTTTGGTAATTTCCAGCACTTGTATGTCTTGCTGATTTGACATAAGGCTGAAATTGTTAATGGTTTTAACATTGATCTTGAAGAAGATAGGGCGTTTACTGCTGTCATAAAGTACATTTCTGATTTGGTTTATGCTTGATAAGGTTTCCTTAGAGGGTTGAAACTTGTTGGGACTCATTTGATATCTTTTCTCTTGGATTGCCTTGTTGAACGGGGTTGGAAATGAGTGAAATATTGTCTGCTATTTGCTTCTGTAAAAGTATATTTCAGATGTTCCCTAAGGCTTCAAATTCACAAGGTTAAGATCCGAGAAACCTCCTTATGAGGTGAAATTTCTTAAGTTGCATTAAAGCTTGAGTTTTGGAAATTTTCTACACTTTAGACCTTAGATATTAGATTAGATCTAATTTTGTTTTGCTTTCATAGGAGTTGCCCTTGCACTCCCACTTTGTATTGGCACATATGTACTTAGCAGTCCTATTGACCAATTTATGATCATTTGTTGGACATTAATAAACTTATCATATCTATCTATTATAAATATATTTATATGTATTATAAATATACATATAAGTTATTTGTTATTAATTATATCTATAAGTAATATTTAAGTTATATATTATAATTAAGTTATAAGTTATGTATTATTTATTATAATTAAGTAATATAAGCTATGCATTATTTATTATATTTAAGTTATATAAATTATATATTGTATATTATAATTATTATATATTATTAATTAAGTAATATATTATATATAATTTATATGTTATTAATTATAAGTATTATATATATATATATATATATATATATATATATATATATATATATATATATATATATATATATATATATATATATATATACATACATTTGTATATATATTTTTATTTTTATGTAAATTTTGTTTTTAAAAACTATAAAATATAGGAAATTTAAAAAAACTAGCGGATCGGATCCGAATCCTGGTAACTTAGGATATAATTAATTGTGAGATACAACAAGCACTCCTTTACTGGATGTAACTTGCTGATTTGTCTTTCAGCTCCATTGATTCTTTTCTTGTCACGTGAGTACTTTAAAGAAGTTGAATTTCAATTTTATTTTCAGAGTGTCTTTGGCTAGAGCTTGTTTTGGCTGTGAGTATTAGAGGAGGGTTGAATGTAGGATTCTATCCATTTTGAGCCATGGCTTGTATCCTTCATTTGGTTTATGAACAGTCTATGCATATTTCAGTAGTGGTCCATCATTCTTGACAGAGATAATGGAAGAGTTGGAAATTTTGTCTCATTCAAGCTGTATATCACAACATTTTGAATGATGCTAGTCAGCCTTGGACATATTAGCTTCGCCGGTAACTATTATTAGCCAACAAGAGCATAGTGGTAATATTAATTGTCTTCATTTCCATGTAGGAATGCTTGATGTGTGGTATGACTGGCCAGAAGCGATGTTTTGAACTCAATCTTTTGGGAGTTGGATTTCACAGTGTCTTGACTCTTCTCCAGCAAAATGTTTTCTTGAATATTAAATTTTATATCTGCAGTTACTTAAAAAAACAGACATATTACTTTTGAACACACACTATTGATAATGAAAATTTGACTAAAAAAATGATTTTAATTCTATGGTGCAAAGCTGTTCTATATTCAAGGACAAGTGCAACCCTTCAAATATACCTGGTCAATGTTATCAGGTTCCTACAAACAAATATATCCATTAGAAATATATCCCCCATCAGACCGCCTTGAAAAAATGACTCCATTATTTAAAGGCTTCATATTTTTTCTGCAACAGTATTAGACAGGATATGGAAAGTAGCTTGATTGTTGAATCTTTGACCCTATTATAAATTTGGCTGTTCCTCCTGTGGCAATTGTTGTTTGTTTAACTTAAAGAACATCCTCAAAATTTTCTACAACAATCAAAGGTAGCTTCTATGCAGGCACTTTAATTACAAGAGGAATGCTATCAAAATTAATCCATATTTATAAAGATATGCATAGCTTAAGATATCCCACTTATACTTTCTATTTTAGTGTTTCTTCTTGTTGCTTTTATATGACCGTTGATATGTGCTGAATTTGAAGTCCATGCAGCTTTTGATAAATATATATTTTATATCGCCTCTGTAAGCAGACACTAACTCAGACAGCTTCCATGCATCAGCCATCTCCTATACCCTCAGGTGATACTTCAAGTGTAGCTGTTTCCACTATCCTTCCGCAGTTGCAATTTATTTTGCAACAGAATACCATGCAAAGGGTAACTTGGTTAATGTGACTGCATAATGTTCTTTCTAGGCTTTGATTTACAGTATTTGGATATGACTGCAGTGATTCTAATTGTCTTTTGTTTTTGTCACTGGAAGGATCAAATTGCTACTGTGATGAAGTATATGAGTCAGGGTGAAGCTCCTCCAGGTATTGATTTTCAACATTATATCCTTAAGGGGTCATAATGCAATGGTGTTTGTTAGCATATGATATGGTGGTTAAAACCTTGTATTGTCCTCTATGACAGCCTATTGCTCGAGTAACCTTGCTTCAAAAGCTGCCTCTCATGGCGGCGCAGAAAATTATATGGTTAGTGCTGCTTCAGATAACATGTTTCTTAGCAAGTCCAAACTATGTGATTCATCATTTTTTTTGACATGATTTGGATTATAGAACATCTCTAGTGCTCATCTTGCTGTTTACTTTTATTCTTGATTTTTTGCCTTCATTGTGTTTGCTACTCCCAATTCATTTCAAATCTGAAGAAAATTTTGTGCAGCATTGGAAGGAGCAGAAAACCATTTCTTCTGCATTCAGACAAAATAAACATTTTGCTTCACTAAAAGATTTTGTTTGATTTTCTAAAAGGCACATTATGTTGTTACTATGTTATTAATACCTCTATATGCTTTTAAAAGCTTTACATATCTTTCTTAGGATTACAATTAATAGAGTTGGAAGGTTGTTTGAAGGTTTCATATGTGGAACGGAGTGTCTCAGTAAACTTAATGATCATGTGTATATTACAAGGAATATACTACAGTTAGAGTGCTCAAAATTGAGTACTGGTAAGCAATCTAGTTATTGTTTCTTACATTACCATAGTGTGCATAGATAAATACTGCAGTTTTTGGTTGCCTGCTATTTATTTTTGGAAACTATTAGGGTGCAAAATTTGTTTGTAGAGGATGCCTTTCCCTTCATATATTGTATCTATATGGATGTCAATCCATTTTTCCGGACCAAAGAATAACTTAATTAGATAACACTAAACTGTATGACGGGGGACTATATTTGGACTGTACTATGTCCGTGGTGTTTCTAGCATATTTTGAAAAAGACTCACATATAGCACAGTGTAGCTAAGTATCCCATCAACGAATTCATCATACAATATTTAGCTCTTGGTATTTCCTGCTGGGAATTTGAGATGCTGAAGGATTGAAAATCAGTTTCCTTCACCAGATAGTCCATCCTGTAAATCCCTATCATTATTTTATGCTGGATTATATCACTTATTATATTAACAAATTTGAAGTAAGTTGGCTTATTGAATGTTCAGTAACAATATGCTGGATTATATCACTTATTGAATGGCTTATAGGAGATATTATATTATTAAAGTGACATTAGGGAAAGTAAAGTAACTTTAGATTAATAAGTTACTTAATTATTATTAAAGTGACTTTTTATCTTAAAGTGAAAATTGGAGGGAAATTAAGGGTTATATTTGATTTAGTCAAAAAAGGGGAAAATTCTAGAAATTATATTTGATTTAGTCAAAAAGGGGAAAATGCTAGAAGTTACATTTGATTTGGGACAAAATGGGGAAAATTCTAGAAGGCATGGAGAAAGAATAAAAGGAGGGGTAGAGCCTCAGTTTGGATTATGATTTGATATCTTATTGAGTGCTCTTGTAGCCAACGTTTTCGTTGGGGTTTTGGGGAAAACCCCTCCACTATAGGTTTAGTTTCGGTGGTGCAATATCTACCCTTGCTAGACAAGGAGGAGGATCCATCTAGGATCTTCATTGGAGCTTCATCTTGGGTTTGTTTTTTTCAGTTTTGGGTTGTAGTGATTTGCTTGGAGAGGTTGTGGCACTTGGAGGGTTTGATCTCATCTGTTGAGGAGGACATGGCATGATTCTAGGTTTTTGGCTTGTATTGTGTGTTTCCGTTGATGTATTGCAACTACAATAGCAACCATTTGATTGTTGTATTCAGTCTCCATTCATAATAAAATATTCCATGATTCTCTTCTATTCCAAGTGTATCTAGGATGCTTGCAATATGTTTGACGAAATGTCTTTAGTAGAATGAATGCAAAATTTTTGTGGAAAAATAACATAATTGCATAGAAATTCATAAAATCCCTGCCTAGCTCTATTGGGGATATTACAATTTTTGAAGATGTTTGGATGGATGTAAAAGATCAAATGGAAGGATTAGATGATTCATTTATTTTTGTTGAAATTTGTAAAGAAAAGAAAATAAGGTTGGATATCATTGGAATTGAGAATTGTTACTATTTTTTCCTTGTGTTCTTCGTGATAGTGTGTGTACAACTATTTTATGTGTGGTGAAGATTTCTTGGAGAATCTCAAAGACTTTGTTTAGCAGGTGTAGATGAACAAAATCGACTTGGAGCCATAAGAGAGTTGCCTAGCTACATTGGAGAAGGAAAAATCCTTTTATTTTCTTGTTATTTTATCAGAAGAGTAAGGAATTATATGCCTTAGACGTCCTTAGTGAGTAAAAGCATGGTTCCTTCCCTCAGATAAGGCCACTCCATAGTCTATTTGGTTGTGGAGCTCCTCTTAGTGAGTCCCTTCCTTTC
This sequence comes from Picea engelmannii, assembly GCA_009831015.1. Lineage (NCBI taxonomy): Eukaryota > Viridiplantae > Streptophyta > Pinopsida > Pinales > Pinaceae > Picea > Picea engelmannii. Next base: position 155,258 of record ML779834.1, on the reverse strand, counting down.
TTACATTTCTATTTTTCCGAATCCAGGGCGCTATAAGCTTGTAGCTTCAAGCCAAAACAACCTTTGATATTTTGAAGAAATACACTCAATGGTTGCATGCAATGACCCCATAGCCCTAGGTTAATTTTCAGGCACTAATCATCCTCTTCTATGAACCCAAAATATCTTCATGTTATTCCTTTATGATGCAGGAGCATCACTCCACGTCATCAAGCGCCAGCTAGCCAGCACACCCAACACGCGTTCAATTAAGAGGAGAGGCGCAGCCCTCTCACTTTCAAATTTCAAATTTTGAAATTGTATTAAATGTTGTAAGGCTGGTAGAGCCAAAAGCCATGCATGTACGCAAGCTTTAGATAAAGGTTGCCTTAAATGGTTGTAAGGCTGAGATCTAGATCCGATTTGGACTAGACAACCATTCAATGTAATTGAATGTAAATTAATGAGAGTTGGTGAGGATGGAGGGAAGTGCTCGAGGAACCCCCTTTTGTAAAAAGATCTTTTATTTTCAGGGTAGTTAGGAGGAAGAAAAAAAACCAGAGAATAGAGATAAGAGAGGAGAGCTGAGACTCTGTTGTAGTTCGAGCTCGAACACATTGTAATCAGGCATTCTTGGTTAATACAAACGGAGCAGTTTTTCCTGCATGTTGTTGTTCATGTGTTTGTGAGTTCATGAATGAATGTCTCTATGTGTTGATGATATGCTGTAGATGTATGTTAGATGTGCATTTGCAGGGATAGATCGATTTCCCTATCTGAGAGTTATTTGATTTCAGGTTTGGATTCTTTGTGGTTTCATGCAAGAGTGCATGACATAGTACTGTGGTCTCTGAAAACCAGTGCAGGAGTGCACTTATGAATTCTGCGGAATTTCAGACAAAGACGTGCCAGGAGGGTGCACTAGTTGAAGTCATTGACCCAAACAGGAAGCTTCAAGGTTGCTGAACACCTTGAAGGAGAAGTTGTGCAGAGGAGAGCATAGAGAGGAGAAGCAGAATTGATGAGAATTCTGTAAAGGTTCTGCCAGGAGGGCATTGAGAAAATGCACAGGATGCATTGAGGAGAACTCTATTTCGAGTTCAGTGAGAAGACAGAGTCACTGAGGATTCTGGAGAACTCTGGCAGGTGGGCATTGAGTTGGTGCAAGTGTGCACAGAAGGAACTTTTGTTTGAGTTCAGAGAGAAGAGAAGTGTCGCAGAAGGAGACACTCACAGGGTTACTGAACACCCTTCAGACTCAACAAAGCGTGCTTGAGCAGGAAGTTGCCAGAGAGCACATCCACCCCTTCAAGGAGAGGAAGGGACAGAGACCATTGAGGTCTGAGCAGTTGAAGCTCAAGCAGGAAAAAGACCTGTGCAAGGAGTGTGTTGCCGTCCTAATGCACACTTGCTAGCGTGAGCTAAGTCCTGCTCACTTAGTGTGCCCTCGGAGACACAATGTCTAGGTTCCAAGCCCACACTGTCACCTTGACTGGAACCTCTTCCTTCTAGGCTTACTCCTAGG
>ML779834.1:129654-149835 GCA_009831015.1 Picea engelmannii | reverse complement strand
TTTTGTGCTGGGTAATCAGATACCCAAGTAGAACCAAAACTGTCTTCATCAAATTTGCATCTGGTGATGCATCTTCACGGCACGTGAGTTGACCAACGTTGCTAAATGGGCGGTCAACAGAGTGCACCAGGCGAACATTCGGGTGAAGTGGTGATAGATAGCCGTCTGAAGGCTCGTCAGGCAGAAGGAGTGTGCAGAGGTGAGAACATGTCTCAAAGTTCTTAAGATCAGGAAGGGTCGCACCGTTGTGTGCAAGAATCCTGCAAGGAGTGCAGATGTTGGGGAACTTGCGAGGTTTCGGAGTGAAGCAAGCTCAGGAGGGACAATGTTCCTAGAATGCAGGCGAGCTCATCAAAATCAGATCGAGCTCAAAGAGGAAGCAAAGGCCGAGGCCTTTGAAACTTTGAAAATCTTCCAAGGGGAAGGGAAGGAGCACATGCTCAGGAAGGAGTAACAACTACCGTTGGATCAGTAGCACAGATAACCGTTGATCACAGGATCAGGGAAAACTACGTGGAGGTTAAACCCGTAGAAGTGGCGTAGTGGAAGAGCTGAATCGGATGGTGGAGACACTTCGTGGAGAAGCGCCGAAGACCCGAGAGCCATCGGATCTTGCAAAGGAGTATGGGGGTTAAGGCGAGTCCCTTTACAATCACCCATAAGCTCAGGAGAGATAGGGGCCATTGGATCCAATCCAACGTGAGTCGTCAGATCTTGCGCAAATTCGCATTTCCGGAATTCGGGGATTCGGACACCAGGGATTGGAAAGATAGGGAACAGGGGGAATGCTTGCATCGTGGCTTCCCGAATTGTGAAAGCCGGTAGCGCTTTGTCGTGGACCGTCTTTTCGGCATTTTGGTATTTCGGGACCCGGGTGTTCGAAAGGCCAGGAGTCGGGAGATGTGGAGTCCCGACTCGCAATATCGCGAAATCCTGAAAGCATTCGGAGGAGTAGCACGAGCTAGAGCCGTTGAACCCATTTCGACATTTCGGCATTTCGGGGTCCGGGAAGCAGAGGAGGCGAGATTTTGGAGTCACTGCATCGTGAACTTCCGGTTCGCGAAATCCCGAAAAGATCCAAGACATTTCGGGAATTCGGGGATTCGGACACCGAGAAATTGAGAGTGAAGAGTCGTCGAAACCGCGAAAGGAGAATTCGCAAAAAAACCAGGACCGTCCATCAAGGAGGACACGTGGCGAGCGGTCAAGGTTTTGGGGAAATCTCCGAAAGGATGTGGGCCGTCGATCCAGTGGGATCGTAGCCATTGGTTCAAGAGGGATATGGACTATTGATCTCTTAGCAGAGAGATTTTGGCATTTTAGGAACCGGGGATTCGAAAGACAGAGAACAGGGGGAAGGCTTGCATCGCGGTTTCCCGAATCGCGAAAGCTAGTAGTGCTTTGTCGTGGATCGTCATTTCGACATTTCGAGACCTGGGTGTTCGAGAGGCCAAGAGTCGGGAGACGTGGAGTCCCGACTCGTGAAATCACGAAACGATCGTGGTCGTCGATCGAGGAGGACGCAAGACCATCGGATCTGGTTTGGGAAAGGACCGGGATTCGGGGTTTCAAGAGGCAAAGGTATGATTCTTGAACGTCGAAGTCCCGAAAATCCGTAACCAGTGGGAAGCAGGTGGCGCGTACGCGACACATTGGAGAAGTCAACCTTCGTTGACATTTCGGGTTCCGGAGGTTGAAGAGTCGAGGGAACTTACATCAGGATTCGCGACTGGGAGTTGGAGGGACAAGGAGCCTGGGAGAGCTCGCATGCGGGAGTCCCGAAACCTCGAAACACGAAGAGGTGTGTTGGGTCAGAACAGAGATGAGCACTGAAAGTTGAGCGCTTACATATGTTTTTTTTAAGGCCTGTGCCAGGGGAGAAAGGGACCTGTGGATTTGTTCAAGGGGTTCCAACAGGAGCCCGAGGAGCCATTTCAGCTCAGAATTTGGAACGATCCAGAGACCGAGAGGTCACAGAACCCTGTTGAGGTAGGGGGTGTGCATCAAGTGGTATCAGAGCCACTTTCTGTCTGTAGACTGCGGGCAGAGGGAGGCAGAGTAGATAAAGAAAATACTCTGATACACAATGTCAAATGGTATCAGAGCTTGATTTTTGTCTGTATATTGCAGGCAGAGGGAGCCAAAGGAAAAGGAAGACAGAGTGTTGAAGCTATGTGATGATTGTTGCAAGGTGCGCAACAGTCAGGAGGGCTGTAGGAGATGCTGGAAGTGTTCTTAGTTGCAGAGTGACAGCAACAGACTTGCCAAGAGGGCAGGTAGAAGGCAGAAGATGGCTATTGAAGGCTGTGAATGTGGTCAAGGCAAAGACCACCAACAGAAGGGAAAAGATCAGATGGGTAAGGAACTCGCCGAGATAAGAGCGAGGATGGAGGGGCTTGCATTTCGAATGCAACAGAATGCAAGAACACGATGGGTGTATGAATGGCCCATGAAAACAAAGGTGAAATGGCCAGTTAAGGAATTGTTGGCCAAAGAACAACAAAAGCTATTGAGGAGGTGGCTGAGGTATGTGAAAAGCCTCATGGCCACAGAGGAGATGGTTCATGGCTGTGAACTAGAAGCTGGGAGAAATCTCAGTGATGATGAAGAGGAGAGATCGAGCAGAGACCTCATAAACTGCCAGGAGAGCAGGGATGAACTTTCGAATTGCCAGGTGGGCAATGGAATGAGATCACTGGAGGATTTCATAGACTGTCAAGAGGACAGCAACAAAAATTCGAATTGCCAGGTGACCAATGGTGTGAGATTAGCAGAAGATCTCATAAACTGCCCGCTGGGCAACAAAAAATTCCCAAATTGCCAGGTGGGCAGGGGAAAGGAGATGAGACTGTCTGAGAGTCTCATGAACTCAGGGGAGAGTTCAGATCAGCCAGGAGTGATGACATGAGAGAATCAGAAGAGAATTCTTATCATTGGGGGAATTGAAGTATTCCTTCCAAGCATCCTAATTGAGGCCAAAGAATGCATTGTAGATGCAGCAATAGAAGAAAGATAGCTAGCAAAGACTGTCATGGAGAAGGAAGTGGAGCAGACATTGATGTTTGCTCAAGGAGAAAAGGAGGAGCATTCAAAAGAATGGCTTAAAATTTTCAGCCAGGAAGCTGAAACAGAGATGACTGCAGCAGTGGAGCCTGCAACAGAAGAAGAAGTAAACAACACGGACTTTGCTGATCTGTATCAAGAATTGGAAGCCCTGGAAAACAGGGTGATGGTGCAAAGATTGCACATCCAATAGGCTAAGTTGGAAGCAGGTAGTGGAGCATACCAACCTGGGGAGAAGCTGGAAGTATGCTAGGAGGAGAAATGGCAGCAACATAACTGCCACAGGAAGAAGCTGAGCAATAGTTCAGTGAGGAGACTGCAGAGNCACATCCAATAGGCTAAGTTGGAAGCAGGTAGTGGAGCATACCAACCTGGGGAGAAGCTGGAAGTATGCTAGGAGGAGAAATGGCAGCAACATAACTGCCACAGGAAGAAGCTGAGCAATAGTTCAGTGAGGAGACTGCAGAGATGGAGTTTGCAGCAGAGTGGCCACTCAGTGCCACAAAGGAAAATAAAGACAGCATGGGAGATCGAGCAGATCTACCCATTGAGAAGACAGAAGTGCAGCAAAGAAGACTGCATACAAAGAGCCAGCCATGGGAGCAGCTGGACGAGGTGATTGAGGAGATCAGGAGGCTGATGTTGAGGTCAGCACAAGAAGCAGTCAACAAAGGAAAGCTGAGCAAAAGGAAGCCTGCGAAAGCAGCAGGGAAGAAGCAACAGGTGCAACAGCAGCGAAGCAGTGGAGCAGATGGACAGCTCCAGAGAATTGTTTGGGATCCAGGTGGATTTCAACAGCGGTGCTGGGAAGCTCATGAGCAGGAGCTCATGATTTTTGCAGCTGAGGAATATGATGCAGGAGCATCACTCCACGTCATCAAGCGCCAGCCAGCCAACACACCCAACACACGTTCAATTAAGAGGAGAGGCGCAACCCTCTCACTTTCAAATTTCAAATTTTGAAATTGTATTAAATGTTGTAAGGCTGGTAGAGCCAAAAGCTATGCATGTACGCAGGCTTTAGATAAAGGTTGCCTTAAATGGTTGTAAGGCTGAGATCTAGATTCGATTCGGACTAGACAACTATTCAATGTAATTGAATGTAAATTAATGAGAGTTGGTGAGGATGGAGGGAAGCGCTCGAGGAGCCCCCTTTTGTAAAAAGATCTTCTTTTATTTTCAGGGTAGTTAGGAGGAAGAAAAAAAACCTAGAGAACAGAGATAAGAGAGGAGAGCCGAGACTCTGTTGCAGTCCGAGCTTGAACACATTGTAATCAGGCATTCTTGGTTAATACAAACGAAACAGTTTTTCCTGCATGTTGTTCATGTGTTTGTGAGTTCATAAATGAATGTCTCTATGTGTTGATGATATGCTGTAGATGTATGTTAGATGTGCATTTGCAGGGATAGATAGATTTCCCTATCTGAGAGTTCTTTGATTTCAGGTTTGGATTCTTTGTGGTTTCATGCAAGAGTGCATGACAGAGTACTGCGGTCTCTGAAAACCAGTGCAGGAGTGCACTTCTGAATTCTGCAGAATTTCAGACAAAGATGTGCCAGAAGGGCGCATTAGCTGAAGTCATTGACCCAAAAAGGAAGCTTCAAGGTTGCTGAACACCTTGAAGGAGAAACTGTTCAGAGGAGAGCACAGAGAGGAGAAGCAGAATTGCTGAGAATTCTGTAAAGGTTCTGTGAGGAGGGCATTGAGAAAATGCACAGGATGCATTGAGGAGAACTTTATTTCGAGTTCAGTGAGAAGACGGAGTCACTGAGGACTCTGAAGAACTCTGCCAGGTGGGCATTGAGTTGGTGCAAGTGTGCACAGAAGGAACTCTTGTTTGAGTTTAGAGAGAAGAGAAGTGTCGTAGGAGGAGACACTCACAGGGTTACTGAACACCTTGCAGACTCAATAAAGCGTGCTTGAGCAGGAAGTTGCCAGAGAGCACTTCCACCCCTTCAAGGAGAGGAAGGGACAGAAACCATTGAGGTCCGAGCAGTTGAATCTCAAGCAGGAAAAAGACCTGTGCAAGGAGTGCACCAGGCTAACATTCGGGTGAAGTGGTTATAGACAGCTGTCTGAAGGCTCGTCAGGCACAAGGAGTGTGCAAAGGTGAGAACATGTCTCAAAGTTCTTAAGATCAGGAAGGGTCGCACCGTTGTGTGTAAGAATCCTGCAAGGAGTGCAGATGTTGAGAAACTTGCGAGGTTTCGGAGTGAAGCAAGCTCAGGAGGGACAACGTTCCTAGAATGCAGGCGAGCTCATCAAAATCAGATCGAGCTCAAAGAGGAAGCAAAGGCTGAGGCCTTTGAAACTTTGAAAATCTTCCAAGGGGAAGGGAAGGAGCGCATGCTTAGGAAGGAGTAGCAGCTACTGTTGGATCAGTAGTGCAGATAACCTCTGATCATAGGATCAGGGAAAACTATGCGGAGGTTAAACCCGTAGAGGTGGCGTTGTGGAAGAGCTGAATTGGACGGTGGAGACACTTCGTGGAGAAGCGCCGAAGAACCGAGAGCCTTCAGATCTTGCAAAGGAGTAAGGGGGTTAAGGTGAGTCCCTTTACAATCACCCATAAGCTCAGGAGAGATAGGGGCTGTTGGATCCAATCCAACGTGAGTCGTCGGATCTTGCGCGAATTTGCATTTCGGGAATTCGGGGATTCGGACACTAGGGATTGGAAAGATAGAGAACAGGGGGAACGCTTGCATTGCGGATTCCCGAATCGCGAAAGCCGGTAGCGCTTTGTCGTGGATCGTCTTTTCGACATTTCGGTATTTTGGGACTCGGGTGTTCGAGAGGCCAGGAGTCGGGAGACGTGGAGTCTCGACTCGCAATATCGTGAAATCCTGAAAGCATTCGGAGGAATAGCACGAGCCAAAGCCGTTGAACCCATTTCAACATTTCGGCATTTCGGGGTCCGGGAAGCAGAGGAGGCGAGATTTTGGAGTCACTGTCGTGAACTTCCGGTTCGCGAAATCCTGAAAAGGGTTAGTTTCAAACTCCCTGTTCGGCGAAAATCCCGAAAGGTCGTCGATCTCGCAAAAGGAGGATTTTTCGGGAATCCGGGAGATGGAGTGACCCATGGTTTGGGTCGCTGCATTTCAAACTCCCGGTTACTGAAATCTCGATACAGCCAGGACCATTGGGTCAAGGGAGAACTCTATTTTGGGTTCGAAAGAAGGAGGTGAAGACTCGCGCCTGGTGCACGTTTCGCAGGTGGGGTTTTCGTGGAAGGACCTGTGGATTCGTTCAAGGGGTTCCAACAGGAGCCCGAAGAGCCATTTCGGCTCATAATTTGGAACGATCCAGATACCAGGAGGTCAGTGGACCCTGCTGAGGTAGGGGGTCTGTATCACTTTTCTTTCATTTTTTGTTTTGTTTTAGGCGATCTTAATTTTTTACAAAAATGATATTAGAGATATAAGGCTTACTATGTAATAAAGTCACTTTATGACTTTAGAATATGTTAATGTTCAGTTTTTGTGTAAGGCAATCTATCTCACATTTGTAAGTGGAAATGATTTTTTTAATGAATGATGATATATGAGGTAAACTCCTTTGTAATAAGTGCACTAGTTATTTATTGATAATATCATATGGTGTTATTTTGAGTATCTTTCTTTGAGCTTAGTTATGTGATTCAACCCTATCTAGGGTTTCCACATTTAGTGATCTAGCTCATTTTGTAATATGGTATTAGAGCAAGAATCCATGTCAAGAGTCTCGGGCCTTTGAAAGACAAGGTTTCCATTCTTGTGACTTCAATAGGTCCGAGATCCACAAGGTGCCACAATTCGAAGGTGTTTAGCAACGAGTTCACTCAGATCCGAGTTTTTTTTTAGCCGCGATTTAATGTAGGATCCTTCTTAATTTTCTCAACAGAGGAAATAAGGGTTTTATTGCTTTTTATGACCAATCTYTCTCAGATTTGCAGTATCTACAACTCTGGTTTGCGTAACCTTTCTTTGCATCTGTCGRTAATTATTTTTTAGCAGTGAAAAAGATTAGATTTGATTAGTCATGGAGATGTCGTTAGAGAAATACTCAGGTTTCAATTTCYATACGTGGAAAGTGAAGATCCAGATGCAATTATTAAATAAAAAGCTTTGGGGAATTGTCAAAGGAACTAAGGCAGCACCTGCAGATTCGAACACGTTGATAGAATGGGAGAGCAGAGATGATAAGGAGAGCAGAGATGATAARGAAAAAGCCATTATTGGCCTTTCTTTCTYAGATTCAGAGCTACATCTAGGTCTAAACAAATCATCCAAGGAGATTTGGGAGAATCTCAACAAGTTATTTGGGGCACAAGCAATGCATGCAAAATTTCCCTTGAAATTACAGTTATTCAGCTTTMAGATGCCAGTTGAATCCACGATGTTAAGTCACGTCAACAATCTAAGATCTATTATCAGAGAACTTGTAGAAGTCAAGGCAGTAGTTGATGAAGAGGATGCCAAGGCTATTCTCCTGAACAATTTGCTGCCTAAATACATTAGTGCTATCTTTACCCCAAGTCAACTACCTTCACAAAGCCTAGATGATGTGGGGATATTTATATGCATAAATTCCAGACATTAAATCATCAACCCAAGGCTCGTAAGCTTGTGAGATGTAATCACAGTACGTGCAATATTAGAGCCTACCCTAACCTATCCTTAACAAAGAAATGCTGGCAAATTACTTCAAACCAAAAATGGAATAAGATGGAATGCAAACCAAATGAACTATCTACTAGAATGCATCAGTCACTCAAACTGGAATCTACAAGAATTGCAACTTTCATGCTATTGGTCACACTTTATCTGTTCAATTCATCTCATAACAAGTATGAGTGGGCATTTTGTTGAAATATTGTAACTGTGAAGTATATTCTAATTATAATTGAGTTATTATTAAATAAATCAATCCCCTTTTGTGGATTGATCATGTCGGAACTTATGTATGACCAAATCCTCTATTGTGGATTGGTCAAACCATGTTTATATGATGGTAATTGAGAAGTCGGCTCCTAGGGCTAATTAAAGTGGTTTTAGCCACTAGTTGAATAAGTCGGCCCTGCGTGATGAAAAGACACAACCCTAGCGCTCAGCTAGTATAAATAAGAGAGGCTAGTGCCTCATTCACTCACTCACTCAAGTCACTCATGTAGTGCGCAAGTTTGAAGGAAGCTGCAGTTAGAAGAAGGAGAAGAGAGATGCGTATTGCTCAGTCTTGTATATTCTCTAGTGTTTGGTCTTTTATCTTGGCATTGTGTTGGCAATCTATAGTAAGGAAGTTTTTGTTGGGTTTTCTCCCCCATGAGGGTTTCCCAGGATAAAATGTTGTGTACCTTGTGATTGTGTTTCACTCAGTTATTTTGCTTATGCTATTATTGTCTAGTAAATTGAAAAGAACTTAATAGCAGATCTAAATTTAACATGGAATCAGAGCTAAACTGAGTAGAGCACCTTTCATTGGGTAACCAAAAATGTCACTGTTGCCGTATAAGAAAATTAGGGCTTTTTTATTGGAAGAGAATTTCAGCCTAAAAACTATCTAGGGAAGTGCGCTCTAGCCTAGCGAACTCATCGGCAGCTTGAGCGCACCTTTTCAGTGGCCAGAGCCTTCGAAAAGTGAAACCCTAGTTTTCACTAGTAATGTCCAGATTTGCGTAGGCTCAATTTCAAGGGGTAAAATTTGGATTTTCTAAAATTTGACTGCACCAGTCTACTTGCCTCAGCCCAACGCACCTCCTGGTAAGATCAGATTTAATTTCTGAGCACTTTCTATTTTTGGTCATTTTCTCAGCTCCAGGTCAAGATGTCTGCTAGCACTTAAACTTGTTGACAAGTCAGAAGGTGTGGAAAACTTCCGTGCCTGAATAGGATTGCACTCATTCTAGAAGAGAATGACCTTGCAAAATTCATAAAGGAAAATGTACCGGAACCTGAAGAAGCTATAGCCWAAGCAAAGTACCAGAAGGATATGGTTAGGGMCAAAAGAATCATTGTAGACTCTATTAAAGACCACTTGATCCCTCAAGTGTCTTCTAAGAATACTTCGAAAGAAATGTTTGATGCCCTAACCAGAATGTATGAAGGAAGGAATATCAACAGGAAGATGAATCTRAGAACCCAACTCAAGAATACAAAGATGCASAAAGGAGAAACCRTTCATGACTATTTTTCTAGGGTTTCTCAATTCAAGGAACAACTAGAAGCAATTGGAGACAACCTAGATGAAGATGAACTCATAATGACAACTCTTAATGGTCTCACAAGACCTTGGGATGCCTTCATCCAAACTATTTGTGCAAGAAAGGAGAAACTCCAATTTGACAGTCTTTGGGAAGAATGTGCTCAAGAAGAAGCAAGAGTAGCCAACCGAGAAGTAGTACTACTAAGGGATGAAGATCAAGCCCTAGTTGCTCATGCTAAAGGAGGAAAGAAACGGTTTCACTTCCAGAAGGAGACCCACCTACATAAGGAATCTCACTCCCCAAAGAGATTCACCCATTTCCATAAAGAATCTCACCCTCCAAGGAGATTCCCAAAGTTTCAGAAAGGTCAAAGAAGAGAAAAAAATTTCTCCTCTTATCAATGTTATCATTGTGATAAGATGGGACACATTGCTAAGAATTGTTTTGCCAGAAGGGACGAATACAAGAAGAGAAATAACAAAAGACATCATGCCCATGCAATTGAAGATGATGAGCCACCCACAAAGATGACTAAAGAAAAGATTGAAGACTATGTTTTACTCTCTGCCTTCTTAGGATCTGTGACACCTGGAGAGGATACTTGGCTCATTGATCGTGGTGCCTCTAAGCACATGACAGGTTAGAGAGACATTCTCTCTAGCCTTACAGAAAAGAACTTTCTTTAGAAACTTACACTCGGAGATCATTACCAGTACCCTATCAAAGGAGTGGGAGAATCCACCTACAAACTTGATTCAGGGACTCCAATGAAAATGAAGGATGTACTATATGTACCAGGTTTGACAAAGAACTTACTTTCTATCTCAGATTTAGATAAGAAAGGTTTCAGGGTTGCTTTCATAGATGGTGAAGTTATTATGTGGCCTAAAGGAAAAACCATAGAAGATGCAATTGTTATTGGGACAGAAGAAGGTGGCTTATATAAGTTAAAAGGTCACTCAGATGAAGCCTTGACTCACTCCACTAAGAGTCCATGTGAACTTTGGCATAGAAGACTAGCTCACATCAACTACAAAGCCTTACCATATGTAATCAAGGTAGTTACAGGTCTACCTGGATTCAAGGTTGATCATGAAAGGTGTGTGCAAGGGATGTGGACAAGGAAAGAACATAAATAATCCTTTCTTGAAGAGCGACAGTAAAGCAGAAGGAATCTTGGAGCTCATCCACTCAGGATGTATGTGGCTCAATGCCATCAACCTCTCTTAATTGGTATGTATACTATGTGTCATTTATTGATGATTATTCTCACAAGACTTGGGTTTCTTTCTTGAAATCAAAAGATGAAGTGTTTGAAAAATTCAAGGAATTCAAAGCCTTGATAGAGAATTTCTCTGAAAGAAAAATCAAGATACTCAGGTCAGATAATGGAAGAGAATACACCTCAAAAGAATTCGTAAGCTTTTGCAGAGATGCCGGGATTAAGAGGGATCTCACCACTCTCTACAATCCTCAACAAAATGGTGTAGCAGAAAGAAAGAATAGAACTATAATGGAAGCAATGAAGACTATGATCCACTATAAGATCTTCCAATGCACTTATGGGCTGAAGCAGCAAGAACAACAGTGTATGTCCAAAACAAATTATCCCATAGTGCACTTGGATTGAAAACCCTCGAAGAAATGTTCTCCGGAAGGAAGCCAGATGTAAGCCATCTCATCTCAAGATATTTGACTGTCTAGTGTTTGTACACATTCCGAAAGAAAGGAGAACCAAGCTGGACCCTTCAGGAAAGGAGGGAATATTTGTTGGATACTGTGAGGTCTCTAAGGCCTTCAAAAGTTACATACCAGGTTACCGTCATATTGAGATCAACAGAGATGTAACCTTTGATGAAGATGCAACACTCAAGAAATCAAGAAGATGCCAGCTTGAAGAAGTATATGAAGAAGAACTTGTAGCTCCCAGAGTTGCAGAACCAGTGAGGGAAGTTACAGTTTCCCCTGCTGATGAGATTCAAGAAGATCATGATATGATAGAATCTCAAGAACATCCCCAAATGACGATCTCTCACAAGAGAAAGCCAACTTGGGTATTGGAACTTATTCCAGATGGAGAGAAGTATGGTGCCCCAGAAGGAATCATGAGACAAATCAAGATACCTAAGCCATTCTCCAGTTATATGGCTTTGATGTGTAATCTCATAGATAAGGAGCCTACTTTCTTTGAAGCCATTAAGAAGAAAGAATGGGCAGATGCCATGACAGAAGAATACCAATCCATTATAAAGAATGATGTATGGGAAATAGTTCCCAGATCGAAGAACAAAGATATGGTATCTTCCAAATGGTTATATAAGATAAAACATGTTGTAGATGGAAGTATTGAAAAACATAAAGTAAGGTTTGTAGCTCGTGGATTTTCTCAAAAGGAAGGCATTGATTATGAAGAGACGTTTGCCCCTGTAGCCAGATACACTTCTATCAGAACCATCATAGCTCTTGCAGCCAAGATGAAGTGGAAGTTACACTAGATGGATGTGAAAACAACCTTCTTAAATGGTGTTATTGAAGAAGAAGTGTATATAGAACAACCCCAAGGGTTTGAAGTTGAAGATAGAAAGATTCATGTCTGCAGGTTGAAGAAGGCTTTGTACGGGTTGAAGCAAGCTCCTAGAGCTTAGTATGGAAGAATTGACAGTTTCTTGACGAGCTTGGGCTTTACCAAGAGTAAAGCTGATTCTAACCTTTACTTCAAGGTTATGAATGATGAGCTAGTTATATTGCTACTGTATGTGGATGAATTATTCTTAACTTGAGAAGAAAGGCTCATCACTGATTGTAAGATGAAACTCACTGTAGAATTTGAGATGAAAGACCTAGGCCTAATGCATTATTTCTTAGGTCTTGAAGTTTGGCAGAGCCTAGAGAAGATCTTCCTTAACCAAGGGTAGTATGCAGTTGAAAACTTGAAAAGGTTTGACATGTTGGAATGTAAAGCCATGAATACACCCATGGAAACAAAGTTGAAGCTCCTGGTAAATTCTTCGTCAGAATTGGTTGACGCTACACTGTATCGATAGATCATTGGATGTTTGATATATCTGACGAATACCAGGCCAAATATATGTTTTTTTGTGAACACCTTGAGTTAGTATCTGGTAGAGCCCAGCCGTGTTCACCTTGCTGCTGCAAAACATGTGATGGGATATCGTAAGGGTGCGTTGGACTTTGGTTTCTGTTATACTGGAGATCATGACTTCAGACTGATTGGTTATACTGATTCAGATTGGGTTGGAAGTGTTTCTGATAGAAAGAGCACTTCAGGATGTTGTTTCAGTCTAGGGTCAGCCATGACTTCATAGTACAGTAGGAAGCAATCTAGTATTGCTCTCAGCACGACAGAAGCGGAATACATTGCTGCATGTTTCGCCAGTTGTAAAGCCATATGGATTCGGAAGTTGTTGATAGGTCTATTCGATCTGGAGATGGAAGCCACTGCGATTCTATGTGATAACCAGAGTTGCATAAAGATGATAGAGAACCCAGTGTTCCATGATAAGTCAAAGCACATAGAAATCCGGTATCACTACATTCGTGATATGGTGTAGAGAGGAGCTATAAAGCTCCAATATGTTGGCATAGATGAGCAGGTTGTAGATGTGTTGACCAAGCCTCTGTCTCGTGTAAAGTTTGAATACTTTCAAGACAAGCTTGGTATAGTTCGAAATGACCTGCCTCGAAAGGGGGAGTGATGCTGATGATACTATGGTATCCTGACTAACAACGAGTAGCTCAGTTAGGATTTTATATCTTAGGGGACTGATCATCCAGGACAAATCCCGAAGGTCCGGTAAGGACGGTCTATCAGAGTACTTGTGCATGTATATGCCAGCTGTGGTTAGTAGTGGTAGCTCCGTTAGGATTTTATATCCTAGGGAATCTTTTTGATTCCTGGGAAGATCCCGAAGGCTTGATAAGGACGGTCTGTCAGAGTACCATGTGGTAGCTCCGTTAGGATTTTATATCCTAGGGAATGTCATGATTCCTGGGCAGATCCCTAGGGTCTGTTAGAGTACCACACAATGTTGTTGTTACACCTGCCTCATTCTGTTGCTATATGCTGATGATTTTATCTCAACCTCGTGCTGATGATGTTATCTCAGTTTCGTGTTGATGATGTTGATGATGTTGTATCAACCTCATGCTGTTGATGATGATGTGTCAGTCTTGTACTGATTGATGATGTTGTTATAGTTTTATACTAACTGATGTTGATGTTTTAGATTCCAACTCCATGTTGTGAATGATGATGATGATGCTATTCCAGCTCCAAGCTGTGAACGATGATGATATTGATGATGAGAAAAACTTCCGATGATTTATAGATGTGCCACTCAATGTTCCAACTCGTTGATGATGTTGCTTCCCTCTCTCTCTCTTGATGATGTTGTATTGTAGAATATCCTTCTTGTTAAGGGGGAGTGTTGAAATATTGTAACTGCGAAGTATATTCTAATTATAATTGAGTTATTATTAAATAGATCAATCCTCTTTTGTGGATGGATCATGTCGGTACTTATGTATGACCAAATCCCCTATTGTGGATTGGCCAAACCATGTTTATATGATGGTAATTGAGAAGTCGGCCCTAGGGCTAATTAAACTGGTTTTAGCCACTAGTTGAAGAAGTCGGCCTTGCTTGATGAAAAGACACAACCCTAGTGCTCCTCAGTTAGTATAAATAAGAGAGGCTAGCGCTTCATTCACTCACTCACTCAAGTCACTCATCTAGTGTGCAAGTTTGAAGGAAGCTGCAGTTAGAAGGAGAAGAGAGAGGCACATTGCTCAGTCTTGGATATTCTCTAGTGTTTGGTCTTTTATCTTGGCATTGTATTTGCAATCTATATTAAGGAAGTTTTTGCTGGGTTTTCTTCCCCATGAGGGTTTCCCAGGATAAAATGCTATGTACCTTGTGATTGTGTTTCTCTTAGTGATCCTGCTTATGCTATTATTGTCTAGTAAATTGAAAAGAACTTAATAGCAGCTCTAAATTTAACACATTTTTCCATAGCTAATAGTCTTGAAAAAGGGATCAATCCACACTTCAAATCGATAAATGAAAACCTCTATTTACTTAGGAACACTTAATAAACTTTTATCCACAGATCTGATTAAGACTTAGCCCAAGCTTTGTGGTAGGTTCGTTATACCATGAATTTGTTGATGATTACAGCTACGTGAGACATCCTCCAGGACACAGAGTGAGTGAGTCGACCTGTGAGAGAGCCCATGAGTTGGGTGTGCCCATGAGAAGGGTTTGTCGTTCCTCTTTGAGACAAAGAGGGAACGCTGTGTGCCCTTGTGTAGGGAAGATGCCCATGAGATGGGTGTTTCGTTTTCTCTGAGACAGAGATGGAACGTTGAGTGCCCATGAGTAGGGAAGATGCCCATGAGATGGGTGTGTCGTTTGAGATGAAACGATGTGTACCCCTGTGAGGGGTGAAGGAGCCCATGTGATGAGTTTACTGTTCTCCTCTGTGTAGAGAGTTGAGACGCTGTGGTACTCCAGATGATTCTCCTGTGAGACTCAGTGAGATAGAGATCTGTTGAGTAGGACGTCCCTGTGGCTGAGCACAGGTGGACGTGATCCTAGTGGCTGAGCACTAGCGAGTGTGTGTCTAGATGATTCCCCTGTGAGACTCAGTGAGATAGAGATCTGTTGAGTTGGACGTCCCTATGGATGAGCACAGGTGGACGTGCCCCTAGTGGCTGAGCACTAGTGGGTGTGTGAGATCCCTTGCTATATTGTCTAAGACTTAGATTTACTTGTAACCCTAATTGTGATGTAAAGGGTACAAGTCGGTCCCACCATAAAGTGAAACATAATTAATGTAAAAGATAATTAATATGGTAATTATTAATTATATTCTGAGTTAACGAGGTTGGCCCTATTGTGCCAATAGACACATCATTTGATGTGGTAAGTTTTGTATAAATAAAGGTGAATCCCCATTGAGGAAACACACTTATCTTTATGTCATCTCATGATTTCAGAAGTTGTGGTCTGAAATTATGAGAATTACAACACCCTCTTGTGTGCTAGGTTTGGTAATGGCTGGGGGGATCTTTTCTTGAGAATATAGCAACGGATTGGCTGGGTTTTCTTCCCTTGTTGAGAAGGGTTTCCCAGGATACTTCTTGTGTTCTTGTGCATGGTTATTCTTCTTGTGATCTTGGTTTAATGCAACTAGTTATTGTTGCTGTGTTAATTTATGGCTCAAGTAAATGCTAAACAGAAAATTGAAATTAAATACACGAGCCTAAAACTAGTGGGAAATTCAACAGAATTTAATGTTTCAAAAGTAAAACAATCTCATGCTATTGCTTGGAGGAAAACTTATCTCTGTACCAGTCAATCTGGGGATTGGTTTATTGCATTCACAGGTAAGAAAACATCTACTATATTATGACTAATTGCTGAACTTCTGACCTCAGATCTCATCCACAAATATGATACCAGCTAACAAACTTTATGGCGGGTTCTTATCATGTTTTGAGTTCATTTCCTTAACAGTAAACAATTCATAATATTGCTCTCAAGAAAGACTTGTTATTGTATCATTCAGTCACTGGAAATGAAATGAAAGCCCAACTTTAAAATATAAAATGAAAGCCCAACCAAGTACTGAAAACCAAATCCAAAAGAAGCCAAACTTCACCACAGAGATATCAGACCACTGAATTAAGTTTTATCAGATGTTATCAAGTCCAAATCACAGTATTTCATTTATCAAATGTTTCTGCAATCAATTGTGTAGCAAGTCAGTTCTTTAACCTTCAGTGTATAATTGATTTTTTTAGATGAAACATAACAAAGGAAGAATTCTATTAAACACATAAAACCAATTGAAGACTATGCTAGAATGCACAGTAAAAATTATATGCAAACTAATCTATGAAGGCAGAGCAATGCTTAGTAAGTTGAGGGGCCCTTCTCAACTGGTTAGTGCTGCCAGAGAGACTACTGGACTATGAGATAATCACACAAGATCTTCACAACATCAGCTGCTTGGATATTATTGAAATCAAACTTCAGAAATTACAAAGGTGGAATCATAAATTTGGTTTTCTTACAATGATAGTAATCTGTCCCTATTCTATCAATTGAGTACATATTTATACACAGCAGGGTCTGAACAGGTCGCAACCAATCCCTTGTTCTTCAGGATCAAATCTTAACAACTTCGGATTTTTAGAAAACAGCCACAACAGAAATTCTGGGAAAAATCGTGTTGAAAATATGCCCGTATCTCCCTAATCATGCATTTTCTGAGAAAAACGCTCGTGGGTCAGCTGAATGGGCCTCTGCAAAAAACCCATGTTCCGAATTTTTGAGATTCATCTTGATCTATCCAAAAACCGTGTCTGAAGATCACTGCCTGGAAACTGCTGCTAAATTTGGCCAGATCTTTGACCACGAGCTAGAGGCTCACACGTGTGACCTGGGTGCAAACTGAACAACACAACACCATGTCAAGGGTCCTAGTGACAAAACCCTTGTTCCAGAATTTCACCTGGAGTTGTGTAGATATGCTGAACATGGAAGTGGGTTACTGGATCCGTATATGTGTTACAAGATCTCAACTTAGGCAAAACCATCATTAGAAATAATCAATTCTTAATCCTCCTAATATACCAAAAACAATGGAAAATTGATTAATTAATCAACGTAATTACCTTATAAGCTCTGGATGACATTTCTATTGAAAAACATGAGATAATCATGGTGAAAGGGATGATGACAAGGTGAAAAGGGAGGATTAAATGGTCGAAAAGGAAGTGTATGGCAGTGAAAATAACTTCAAATTGGAGGCCCTGTTATCGTAGGATTTGTAGTTGTGCAAAGCCCAACTCAAGATCACCAAATCTTGCGTAACTACAAGAAATCCTACCACTGTCACCTTAGTAATGAATCCCCTTGTTTTAGTGATGGAGGAGGTCCACCACAATGGAGGCTTCCCTGGTGACCTCAAGGGATCAAAGTAGCAAGTTTGTTAGCCAAGCCTACCACTCCCTCTCTTGATCACCTAATGAAAAGTCTAGGTCTGTGAAATGGATGGGGTAAAGAGCTGTTGGAGTACCTGCTCGGAACAAGAACACTTATATCACATATATGGTTGATTTCCAAGTATAAACATGCAATCAAATCCTCATAAGACACTAGACAATGATAATTTGCTATAGCTGGCACAAAGTTGCAGCAATACAACAGTTTATAACAGCAAGTACAAGTTTGTAACAGCAGTAATAAATGTACTTCATAAATGCAACAATTGGCAATAGAAATTCAGTGTAAATTTAGCAGATTAATACCCAATTGTTATATGCAAGTTTTGGCAAGTTTAGGCACCTTTGGATCAATGTATGCAGCAAAGAAGAGAGTATTTAGATGGCTGTAGAAAACGTTTGCAACAACAAGAAGTTTGCAATCAAATTAGCTCAAGTTACTGTTAGTTAAGTTAGTAGATAGCTTGAGAGATTGAGAATAAAGAGTTTTTTGATCACTTTCACCACAAGAGAGCTTTAAAGATTAGTGCCTTAGGGCTATGGAGTCTTGATAACAGAAATGCAATATATTTTGGAGATGAAGCTAGCAAAGGCTAAGAGGTAGGGCTTGAACTCTAAGGTGCTAGCACATTAGGGCCTTAGGGTTCAAACCTTGAGGAGAAGGATTGGTAGAGTGCAAACACTTTTGGGCTCTAGCAACCTTTTCTCCCTTCTTAGGTACTTCAACTAGGTCACAATCAAGAGTCTAGAATCAAACTCTTAAAGTGCTAGCACTTTAGAGCTTTAGGAGTTTAACCCTAGGTAGGATTTCCTTCACAAATTTATGGATGAAATTAACCTTGTGAGAGGAGGAAGCACTTATGCTCCTGTCTTAGGGTTTTACTAAGCAAGACCTTCAATATGAACAAGTAAAATTCACCATGAAACATTCAATAGCATGAAATAAAATTGCAGAAATTTACTTACTTCACCGAGATCGTAGTTTTAAAAATCGGAACCGGCACCGGAACCGGTAATGAACCAGTCGAACCGGTTTCAATAAACCGTTTTTTTTTTTAAATACATAAAATATTTAAGTTTTAATGAAAAAAACATATTTTTAAGATTTTAAATAACGTTTCCAAAGCATTAGAGACAATTAGAGACAACACATCCAAAGTATGCTCATGAATATATCAAAATGGCACCAAGTGCAATACATATCTAGATATCGGAACATAAATACATAATCAAGGAGGCTCTAAATGGCCTCGGTCCTCTATAGACCACAACAACAAAAACACACTAGCAAGAGTCAAGACTACAAGTCACTATCTTATTGATCAACATGATCAACGATTAATCATCACTACTACTAGAAGTAGAAATGGCATGGACATTCTCACCCTTGACATCATCATTTGTTTCGGACTTAGACTTGAACTCGGCCTCAGAGTCATCACCATCATGGACATTTGTGACTACATGCTTTGAAGTTGCACTAGTTGTAGTTGTACGAGTACGACCGCAACGAGGCACACGAGGTATACGACTACGCCTTCCTGCAGTTCCACTAGGGCCTGCCATGTTTGACACTGGAATCGGACCGCATGGCCCTAATAGTGGATCTGCATCCATCTGAACCTGCCTTGCTAACTCCACCTCCAAATCATAGTCAACATCAAACTCTGGTGGGTGAGTCTCCGCTACCCAATCTGAAGTTGGATCAACATCATCCAACACAATAGGATCTAAATCGGGTCTTTTGTTCAGTAATTGGTTGCACCTTAGCCGGAGGTTGTACTGCACAAAGACTAGATCATTTAACTGTTTTTGTTCTAAACGGTTTCTCTTTTTCGTGTGAATCCTCTAAAAGATAGACCAATTGCGCTCACACCCGGAAGCACTGCAAGTTTGACTCAACACTCTGATTGCAAACTTTTGCAATTGAGGACAATGGCTGCCAAATGACTCCCACCAGTTTGCTGCAAAAAACATAGTTAGTCGAGTTAGTTCCTTGAAGTAATAAGTTATAAAGTATATAAAATTTAAAGTTTAAAATTTAAACACTTGAACTTTAAACTTTGGAATTGTTACCTGGCCTCATCCACATCCCTTGCAATCTTTGCTAGGTTCTTTCCGAAGGTACCTGTGGCTCTAGTGAAAGAAGTGATCTGTCGGTGTATCTCCAACTGATCACTCTTAGAAGGGACCATGCGCTCAAGGTAATCAATCAAGCCATCTCTAACCTCCCTAGTCATGTCTTCTCCAAGTTGCGCTCCGTAATGATACCTTGGGTTTAGGAAATACCCAGCTGCATGTATAGGGAGATGGAGTTTATTGTTCCATCTATGATCAATGATGTCCCAAATAGGCCCATACTTGGTCACTCTATCCTTGTATGCTTCCCTTATTTGCTCCTTTGCCTAATCCATAGCCTCATAAATGTAACCCATGGCCAATTTTTCCCCATCCACTAGCCGCAACACCTTAACAAGTGGCTCGACAATTTTCACAATTTCTGCTGCTTTTTTCCAAAATGTGGGATCATTAACTTTCTTTTTGGTGTCTTTGCCATCTTTTTTGCGGACCCACTGAGATGCATTTCATTCATCAGATGCAAACATCTTTTGCAATTTATTTGATTGGGAAGCCATAGATTGCAATGTTAAGAAGTGAGTTGCAAATCTAGTGATGGCAGGCCTAAGAAGTTCTCTTTCCTTTGTGTTTTTCCTCATTAGGCCCAAAACCCATGAGTGGTTGTAGATGTACTTTGTGATGCTTTTGGCATGCTCTATAGTGTTTTTGATCCATTCTTTTTTGCCAATGTCCTCAAGCATGAGGTTTATGCAATGTGCAAGACATGGGGTCCAAAATATGGTTTTATGTTTCTCCTCTAACAACTTCCCAGCAAAAGCATAGTTAGAGG
>ML779834.1:107487-118315 GCA_009831015.1 Picea engelmannii | reverse complement strand
TCTCTAAGGCACTGGATCTGGACCCCTGGGGGGTTTGTGCACCTCCTGGAGCACTGGATGCGCCCCAAAGGATTCCACCAACGGAATTTGCTACTATATGGCTCAAAACGATCGTCTCGCCAAATAAGGAAATGGGTTGGAAGAATTTGTCTGGATCTGCTCTGAAACTTTGCATGCAACACCAAATGTTTGTTCGGAAGAGTTGCGCCCTAAATGGCTGAATGAGTTGACCTGCAAGATTCCACCATCAGAATTTGACGATAGATGGCTCAATAGAAGCGCCTTGGCTGGATCTCAAATGGGTTGGAAGGAAACTACAATCTGGATACGGATCTCATGTAGCTCTCCAAACCCTCAAACTGACTTGCGCCCTCATTGGCTGAGCTGCGCACTCTGCAATGGATACTCCTGAAAAGTATGGTGAAATACCTGGATGGTATCTCTGATGGGCTAGGGTGTGTCTCTCAACACCGAAACTGATCAATGGTGGTGGTTTCCTCCAGAAATCCACAAAACAGTAAGGTCGGCTCTCCTCCTCCTCTGGGAACTCTCAACATCAAGTCATAACAATGCATAATGAATTAGGTTGCTTTACCCTTCCTTTATAGCTTTCCGAAACCCTAATTCGTTGTTGACCTTTTCCCTCCAAGTGACTTTTACTTTATTTTATTATTCCTTGATTAAATTCCTTAATTAATTAATTAATTAACCATTTTACCTCTAAAAAGTGATTTATCCATCCTGATGGCTTCTCTGGCCACTGAAAGTTACTTCTCATCATCTTATCATGTAGCGCTCTTCCTCCCAATTCCGATGAGCTATTACACTAAGAGGTTTCTCCAAGTAATATGCCCATTATGACCTTCTTAGTGAATTTAATTAACATATGACCCATAATAACTCAAAATTACGGAAATTGTCGGAATGCAACGAAACCAAAGCCCAACTATGCAGAATGGATCCTGATGATGATCGATGCAAGTTGGGCCCAAATAAACCCCTCAATATCTCCCAAACTCTCTGTCACCCCTATCTGGCTACTCGGGTAGGCATAACACTCTGAAATGTTGTAATGTTATGATGTCCCAAAATGCGGACATTACAAACCCTCTGGAATCAATCTCAAGCTGATATGAGCAATGCTGCTTCTCCAAATGGACAAACCCTAAACTGGATTGCGCCCTCCATGGTTTGATAAAGTCAAGAGGGTACGTTTTCCCCTCTAGGAACCTCCAAATGCCACCAAACTCTGTCAGATCATAGATCGGGCCACTGCTACCATGATACTGAAGTCTCAAACCATTCTATGAAGATTTGAGCTTCCAAACACTGAAAATCCTTTCCTGCAGAACGTCCTCTTTCTCTTCAATGCGTGCCAATCTCCCAGAAATAAACTGCAAGGATAAAATCTTTTGGAATAGACCAAGAATGATGCCAGGGACCCTCCGAAGAGAAACCAGGTGATAGTTTTCCCAAATGCCTCCTGCTTCCTCTAGATCGAACCAAAACCTCCAAGACGATGCACCCCCTAGCTAGAAACCCCCCCTGGGTTGCGCCCCAACCTGGTAAATGTCTGTGGAACCAACCTGTAACAATGTAGAATGGTATGGGAGGATTATTTCACCTCCGGGACCAAGCCTGGATCAAGGAAGGTGGGATCTTTCACCACCGAGTTAATCTCTAGGGTTTTAGACTCAAAACCCTCAAAACTGATTGTGCTCAAGAGCTCCAATGCAAAAATGATAATAATCGAGAATGAATAAGGAGTGCGCCTTGCCCTTTCCTTTATAGCTCCAATCTATTCCTCCATTGAGTTAGTTTAACCCTTAGGGTTAACTCTTAACCTAACTCATCCTTTCTATTTGTTCGGTGAGTTACCCTTTTTCCACAAAGTCAACTTAACTTTAGAATATTATGATTCTTGGTTGACTTAGTCCCCAATATACCTGAGACTATAGTCTAGTGGGGAAAGCTAGACCACTAAGTCTCTCCAACCCTTTTCATCAAGAGGTGGGGGACATTACAGTCTCCCGTGCTAGAAATTGCTTGCCCACAAGCAATTCTGAACTTGTCTCCTGGATCAACTGCTCTCCTTCCCACGTAGCATCTTCCACAGGTAGGTTCTTCCACTGAACCAAATATTCTCTGATGCTTCTTTTTCTTTCCTCTCCCTGACTTCCAGTATCTCCTCTGGTATTAGTACCAATTGTCCTTCTTCATCCATGGGTGGCAATTCCTCGATATGAGTGATGTGCTTGCTGATGGCCCTCTTCAAACACGAAACATGAAAGACATTATGTATTTTGCTGCCCTGTTGTAGATCCAACTCATAAGCTACGACCCCTACCCTCCTGCTGACTCTGTATGGACCAAAGAAATGGGGTTGGAGATTTTTTGCGCCACTTCTCTTGATTGATGCATGTTAGTACGGTTGGAGCCTCAAATAAACCAAGTCTCCGACCTCAAAGGCACGCTCAACTTTGTGCTTGTCTACCTGTACCTTTTGTTGATTCTGTGCCCTCTGTAGGTGATCCTTCAATTCCCTGAGGATATCTTGATTCTACTGAATCTAGTCCTGAACCATGGGAGCCCTGCTGTCATTGAAAGCAATCTCTACAAAGGAGAGAGGGTCATAACTGTATAAGGCCCTGAATGGAGGCATACCAATGGAATGTGATGAGTGGTGTTGTAACAATATTCTCCTAAGTGAAGCCATTTGACCCATGCCTTCTATTGTCCTGCCACATAGTTTCTGAGGTAGCCTTCAACCCATTTGCTAACTATCTCTGTCTGACCATCCGTTTGTGGGTGACAACTGGTACTAGGTGTCAAGGCCGTACCTACTAGTCTGAAGAGCTCCTGCCAAAAAGTGCTCATGAACCTGCTATCTCGGTGACTCACTATGGTTTTGGGCAATCCATGCAATTTGAAAACTTCCTTGAAGAATAGGTCCGCAACTTGTGCTGCACTGAAATCTGTGGCAATGGCAAAAAAGTGTGCAAACTTTGTCAACCTGTCCACTACTACGAAAATGCAGTCCTTGCCCTGTACCTTGGGCAACCTTGTGAAGAAATCCATGGATATGCTCTCCCACTTCTGCTCTGGAATGGGTAGTGGCTGTAGTAGTCCTGCTGGGTGAGTGTGTTCATCTTTGTTGTCCTGTCAAGTGCTACACTCCTTGATGTGGCTCATCACATCTTCTTTTAGACCCTTCCAAGAAAACCTCTCCCGTACCTGTTTGTATGTTTTGACGATCCCTTGGTGCCCTGCTACTGGTGAATCATGGCATGCCTGTAACACCTTGGCCTTGAAGGTTGATTTGGGAACCAAGAAAATTCAGCCCTTGTAGTAAATGATGTCATCCATAATCTTGAAATTGTCATCTATCACTTGCCCATCCATTACTTCACAAGCAAATTTGTTCTTTGAATACTCCACCAATAGGTGGGCCTTCCAATCTAATGAAATATCGGTCATGGCATAAATCGATGGTCTCCTGGACAAAGCGTTTGCTACCACGTTATTCTTCCCTTTGACAAATTCTATGTCGAAGTCATAGGCCTGTATCTTGCTCACCCACTTCTGTTGCCTTTCATTCAAGTCCTTCTGGTCTAGGAAGTACTTAATACTGCCTGAACTTAGCCAATGCATGCATGATGGCTAGCATTTCTTTGTCATAGATGGTGTAGAGGAGCTTTGGACCTCTCAACTTTTGGCTTTCATAGACATTTGGGTGCCTGTTTTGCATAAGTACGACTCTAATGCCCACCCCTGATGCATCACACTCTACTGTGAAGGGTTGTGTGAAATCTGGAAGTGCCAATACCGGGCATGTACTCATTACTTTCTTCATTTTTTCAAAGGTGGTTTATGCTTCTGGGTCCCATTTGAAAGCCCCTTTCTTGGTCAAATCGGTCAAAGGTGCACAAAGTTGAGAAAAGCCTTTGACAAACCTCCTGTAATAGTAGCAGATGCCCCCAAACCCCTTCAACTCAGTGAGGGTCTTTGGTGTGGGCCAGTCGATTATGGCTTGTATCTTTTCCTGATGTACCTATACCCCTTTTACTCCGATAATGTGTCCTAAGTAAAGGACCTCTGTCATCCCAAATTCACATTTAGACTCCTTTGCATATAAGGATTGCTCCTTCATTATAGTCAGAATCTGTTCCACATGCTGAAGGTGCTCCTCCCAAGTCTTGTTGTAGGTCAATAAATCATCAAAGAAGACTAATAAGAACTTCCTTAGCTGCTTGTTGAACAAATGATTCATGCACGATTGGAAAGTGGCTGGTGCATTAGTCAACCCAAAAGGCATGACTATAAACTCATAATGTCCATAGTGACACCGAAAAGTGGTCTTGGAAATGTCTTGCTCCCTCATTTTAATCTGATGATAGCCAGAGTGCAAGTCAATCTTAGTGAAATAAACTGCCCCATGGAGCTCATCCAATAGCTCATCAATCCATGGGATGGGATATCTATTTTTTGTGGTATTCTTGTTTAGGGCTCTGTAGTCAATGCACAAGCACATTGTTCCATCTTTCTTTTTCACTCGCACTACTGAAGATGCAAAGGGATTGGAGCTCGGCCTGATGTGACCCATATCCAACAATTCCTTGATTGCCTTTTCAATTTCATCCTTGTACTTCTCGGGGTGCTTGTAAGGAGTGGTGATGATAGGTTTCACACCCTCCTCTAATTCTATGATGTGATCAAATCCCCTATTTGGTGGTGCTCCTGGTGGTATAGGCTCAAAGACCTTGCTGTGCCTATCCATGATCTTCTTGATCTTTGGTGCGTAGTGTGTTTCCCCCTTTTTGTCCACTCTGACTGAAATTCTGCATTCTGCTGCATAAGCGATGTCTTCTCTCCTGAAGATGGCCTCCATGCCCTTTGCTGTCACCACCTTTAGTGTGTTGCCTGTCATACCCCTGAGAACCACCTTCCATGTTTCTTCTGTGAAAGACATTTCCATGGTTTTGTAGTTTGTGGTGATTGGCCCTAATGTACTAAGCCATTGCAGTCCTAGGATGATGTTGGTGTCTGGAAGATCCATCACATAGAAATCTTGTGCCAACTCATGTCTGCCCAAGGTGAGTTTCATCCCTAGGATGTACCTATCACAAGGCATGGTACGTCCACCTGCTACCTCCACACGAAATCTCTCAAACTCTACTGTCGGTATGTGCCTTATTTGCAATAATGCTGAGTCAATTAAGTTGTGTGAGGCACCTCCATCATTGAGGACTGAAACCTTCTACCCCTGTAGCACCCCTCTCATCCTGAAGGTGTTGAATTTTGGTACCCCGCTAATGGATGCAATGGTTAACTTCTCATCTGCTGTAGGACCGTGACTAGCATCCTCTTCTTCTGTCTGTCTTGGAGTTTTGGCCTCCATGTTCTGTATGTGGCCGAAATCCTCATCCTCATCATCCGAGATCACCTCAAAATAGTAGGCTTTGCCCTTACCCATTCACTTGTGTGTTGGGTCCCATGGTTCCTTGTAGGTGAAACACAACTGCTTCCTCCTTAGCTCCCTCCTAGTGGGCTCATCCATCCTGCCCCTGCCTCGATCAAACCCCCTTTGGTCTCTTCCCCCTTGGTTAATAGGAGGCCTTTTCTCTCTACCCCCTTGATTGGGAGGTCTAGGGGTGAATCTTGTCTTAGCTACCGAACCTACGTCTCTGGTCTTCCAGATGGCATCGTGCAAGTTGTTAGGCTTAAAGGCCTTGACCCAACCCCTCAAGGGTTCCATCAACCCTTCTGTGAAAAGCATCATGAGTCTCGCTTGAGACACATCCTGTACCATCACTGCCAGCCTTTGGAACTTCTCTTTGTAAGCCTCTGATGATCCTGTTTGTCTGAGCTGTGTGAGCTTCCTAAAAGGTAGCTCCGGATCCCCCTGGTCAAATCTATCAATGAGCCTCTGTGTGAACTCTGTGTAAGATGTAATCTGATTGTGTCCCAATGTGGTTAACCCATGATACCACCAATCATGAGCCTTGCCATCTAAGTACATGGTGGCAAATTTGATGGCATCCATCTCTCTCATGGGGTTAAGCTGTAAATAGGTATCCAACTTCTGCACCCATGCTTGTGCTATCACTTTAGCAAATCCATCAAAATAAGGGAACTCTGTTTTGCCTGCCCTACGCTCTAGTTCATAGTTGGGCCTCTGATACTGTTTTGGTTTGCCCCTAAATTTGATCCCGCAATACTGATCTAATGTGACCTGTCATTGAAACCCTGCACTTAGGGCATGCTACTCCTTGGCATACTGCTCAAAATTATCCTCAATCTCATCCTCATAGTTATGCTGTGGCTGAGTATCCAAGAATGTAGGTAGATAGGGTCTAGGAGTGGACTTGTTGTGTGTCTTTCCTAGTGGTGCACCTCCTCCATAGCTCTGTCCCTCAGTGTGATAGTGAGGGCTGTGCTCCTGCTACTGTCGAGTCCCTCCATGAGATCCACTAGCTTCTCTGTTGGCATAAATTTCTGGACCCTTTCCTCCATGAGTCATCTGCATCAGGAGTTGTGATACCCTCTCCTGGCTTTCACTTACCTTTCTCAGTGCTTCTGTCATCTCTACATGTCCCCTACGTACTGTTTCTTGGTTCTCCTGTAGATGATGTACCAGGGTGCTCTGTGACACGTTTATGGAGTGTTGCAACTCCTTAGCGAATCCTGCTAGAATTTGTGGTTCACTATCCTCACCTAATCCTTCCATTTCGGCCTCTGCTTCACCTGTCTGTTTCCTGTGTCTGCCCATGTAAATGCCACTGAACCTCTACATGCACTAACTCCACTGGTTGGGAGGATCAATGCTGTGATACTACTGTAATGTTCTTGAGCCAAATGTTTTGCTCAGAACACTAACTGTTTACTGCTGTTATGTTTGTTCATGTGTTTGAAGGTGTATCTGTAAGATGTGCATGGATTATTCAATGTTGATAGACCAATAGATATGAAGCATACAATCATAAACAATACAAGAGATAGAAGAACACCAGTAGAGAATCACAATGTCAGATCTGACCTTTATTTAGATAGTAAGCAGTCCCCGTATACAAGAGAACTGCAGATCTGGGAGAAAGCCCCAATAATAACAAAATGGGCTGCTAGTTGATACAATAAGAATAAGAATACAAGATGAATGCCTCCCAAAGGTTGTAAGAGAAGAGATCCAAGCCTCCAAAGGCCACCAACAAGTAGATCTGATTGAAGATAAAAGAACCTGATCAATGCATTGTCAAACCTCCCTAACTGGATGAGTTGCGCCCTGCTCTGGATGTTGCCAAACCCTCAAGTTTCGGCCTACCCTCTCCTGACCTCCAAATCCTCCAAAACTCACTCAGAATGTAGATCGGGTTGCTAGAACCCTCTAGAATCAATCTCAAGCTGATCTAAGCAATGCTACCTCTCCAAATGGACAAACCCTAAACTGGATTGCGCCATCCCTAGTTTGATAAAGTCAAGAGGGTACGTTTTCCCCTCTAGGAACCTCCAAATGCCACCAAACTCTGTCATATCATAGATCGGGCCACTGCTACCATGATATTGAAGTCTCAAACCATTCTATGAAGATTTGAGCCTCCAAACACTGAAAATCCTTTCCTGTAGAACGACCTTTTTCTCTTCAATGCGTGCCAAGCTCCCAAAAATAAATTGCAAGGATAAACTCCTTTGGAATAGACCAGGAATGATGCCAGGGACCCTTTGAAGAGAACCCAGGTGCTAGTTTTCCCAATTGCCTCCTGCTTCCTCCAGATCGAACCAAAACCTCCAAGATGGTGTGCCCCCTAGTTGGAAAACCCCCCTGGGTTGCGCCCTAACCTGGTAAATGCCCGTGGAACCAACTTGCAACAATGTAGAATGGTGTGGGAGGATTATTTCACCTCCGAGACCAAGCCTAGATCAAGGAAGGTGGGATCTTTCACCACCGAGTTGATCTCTAGGGTTTTAGACTCAAAACACTCAAAGCTGATTGTGCTCAAGAGCTCCAATGCAAAAATGATAATAATCCAGAATGAATAAGGAGTGCGCCTTGTCCTTTCCTTTATAGCTCCAATCTATTCCTCCATTGAGTTAGTTTAACCCTTAGGGTTAACTCTTAACCTAACTCATCCTTTCTATTTCTTTGTTGAGTTACCCTTTTCCACAAAGTCAACTTAACTTTAGAATATTATGATTCTTGGTTGACTTTGTCCCCAATATACCTGAGACTATAGTCTAGTGGGGAAAGCTAGATCACCGAGTCTCTCCAACCCTCTTCATCAAGAGGTGGGGGACATTACAGATGATTGAAAAAACAAATCTTATGGTGAATCATCTTTCCATGGTTTATACTCCACATAATTTACTGGCACAAGTATTGGTTAATGTCATATGATCATTCACTTACTCACTTTTGGGCATTTGCAAAAGTTGAATATACAATCTAGAATTGCAACACATAAATTGATTCATTTTGATAACTTTCCTGTGATGTCAAATCTCTTGGTACATGGTTAAAATTTATCATTTCTAGAGCACATGCTTTATTGTCATCTTGCAACACTTTGATATCTTGATTCAAGTTCAAGCTTCCTTTCAAGCACTTAGCATTTGTTCATTAAGCAAGGTTGTTTATCTTTTGGGCATAATCTTAAATCAACTCATATTTCGTACCTTGCTTTACATTGATTTTCACTTTCATTGAGGGGAATTTGATCTCTGATTTTAAGTCTGGAACATAAATCATTAATCATAAACTTAAGTCCCATAATTAACTAAGCTAGACCTCCCTCACTCCTTACAACGATTAGGCTTAGTTAGGTATAGGGATGCCCCCCTAGGCTAGGATCTTTCTTAGTCTAAAGAGAGAAAGGTAAATCCACTGAGGTGACAATGGTGGCTTGCCTAAGTTGCCATTTGATTCTCATCACTTGTGCTTAGGGACTTTGTACCAAATGAGAATTTGAGTGGTAATAGTCTTCATATGTTGGATGTGTGATGGAGAACACACTTGATGATTGGATGGGGTTAGCATTTCTTTATGTCCCCTCTCTTATGATGTTGCTATGGTGGGATGATTCATGTTTTCTTTTGTGGGATTTACCTAGGTAATATAACTTAATGATGTAACATTTACTAGACATCACCTAGGGGGAATGCGTTTGATGATGTTAGTACCCTCATTGATGTCTTATTTCCTAAGTTTGAGTTAGGAGGGTACTACATATGGTTTGATAGTGATCTAACCTTTTCCTAAGGTTGGATGATGACTTTTGATATAATAATCCCTTGGTGGTGGTGCACCTTAGGTTGGGATTTATGTTTTGTTGTTATCATGGTGGGGTTTTGCTAGGGAGAACATCTTTTATTTACATGTTACAACACTTTATTAGAGTGCACCCTTCATTGGCACACATGTTCATGGTGATTTGATCAGTTGGTGACTATTTGGAGGGGGACTATGGTTTTATTTCAGCATTAACCTTTGTGCACACATGTTGAGGTTGATTTAACTGTTCAATGGTTAAATTAATCTAATTTATCTAGATTAAGGTTAATAGCTAGGGTGCCCTACTACATTGACTTCCTTTTCACACTTGAAGGTGTTAGTTGGAGTTGGTTGAGGATTTCTAGTGGTGTTCCCCCCTTCTTGGGCACAATTACCAAGGCATGCATTATTTTAGTGTTTCTTAGAGAGGTTGGCACACTTCTCTAGGGCACACTCTCTTGTGTTGGTTAGAGATCTTTATGACATGGCATATGGAGTAATATTTTATTCTTGAGGTCTAAACACTCTTGGCACATTCTCCTAGGGCGCACTTCATTGGAGAATATTTTATTATTTGTAGGTGGTTGAGGTAGCTACATGGCACACCTCGCCTAGGTGCTCTCTCATCTTTTTTGCATGGATATTTCAGCGACACTTGTCATTGTTTGACTATCATTGGAGAGTGCACTTGCCTCTTTGACTTGGCATATATAATATTTTATTAGAGGTGGTTATGGGGGAGTTTTATGGAGGGGTGTGTGGCATACTTGGAGGGCTGCACATGTGGCTTTTGCATGGTTTTACTTGGTCCTATTACTACTTTTTAGCATATCTTTTGAGGGTGTACTTGTGGAGACACTTCTTGCTATTCTTGGAGATATATATTTTATTATTTCATGGACTTTTGGCATGGTCGAAACCCTAATTCACCCTTATCTTCTTGAATTTGTCTTGTAGAGATGGTCCACTTACTATTTTGGGGTTTGGTTACTTCATCTTGCAGATTCATCAATCGAGTTGGTTACATTGGGATTTGCATATGTGGATTGGTTGCATGCATCTTGTGGACCACTTTCCATTTTTTGAGGTTGGTTATGGAGCATTTTCCTTAGAGGAATATTTTATTGTTATATCTCTCATGTACCTTGGAGGGCGCATTATGTGAGCTCTTCAAGATGGACCCTTGATCCTCCTAGATTGAAGAGTAGATTTTGCATGCATTCATTCATGGAGGGCGAATTCTATGTGGACCCATTTAGCATTTGACTTGGTAGTAAATCTATTTCTGGATGATGCGTCCTCTCTTGGAGGTTTTTGTTGCAAATCATTGCCTATTTTTGGATGAGAGTGACCTCTCTCGAGGAGGCTAGCATCCACATGTCTTGATATTGTCAACCATGGATCTAACTACTCCAATATTTTATAATTTGACTTGTCATCGAGTTAGTTAGAAAGATAATATATTTTATTGTACGAGAGACTTAACTCACTCTATTTAAAGAGGAGTTTCTCTCCATTTCAAAGGTAATTGGCAATTGGATAATTTCTATGTTGCATTGGTTTTCG
>ML779834.1:75461-86770 GCA_009831015.1 Picea engelmannii | reverse complement strand
GGGGGCGGAGTGAGGGCCTTGGACTCGCTCAGTGGGCACAATTTCCCAATTGTTTGATAGCGGGAAAACGAAAACGGTCTAGGGGGATTTAGACCAAATCCTCAAGAAAGATTGAAACCCCTACTTGGAATATATATATATATATATATATATATATAAACATTGCGACATTGTCAATCCCATCAACAACATTTCCAAAAAACATATAAAAACTATAGTCGAAAAATTGTGTAGTACAAACTTGTTAATAGCTCAAACCCATCAACATATGCTCGTAAGGACATAATAAGATAAAGGGAATAAACAATCACAATAGCATTCATGGCTCATGAGAATCATTTGTGAAATAACTTATTCAACATGACACCCCCCTCTCTCTCTCTCTCTCTCTCTCTCACACACACACACACACACACACACACACTATATATATATATATACACTATCTATATAGTGTGTGTGTGTGTGTGTGTGAGAGAGAGAGAGAGAGAGAGAGAGAGAGAGAGAGAGAGAGAGAGAGGCAGGGGGAGAGGGGGAGCGGGGCGGTGAGGTTGAGGTTGTTTTGAATATGTGTTTTCACAAGTGATTCTCATAAGCCATGAATGCTATTGTGATTGTTTCTTCCCTTTATCTTAGTATGTCCTTACAGACATATGTTGATGGGTTAGAGCTATTAACGAGTTTGTACTACACAATTTTTCAACTATAGATTTTATATGTTTTTTTGGCAATGTCGCTGATGGGATTGACCATGGTGTTTAATTTGATGTGTCATGTGCTAATGTCATAATACCCAGAGTGTTTTTTTTGATGTTTCTTGAGTTAGCAACATCGAGCATACATTCTCTCAGATTGGTCATGTTGATTTGACCAAGGGAAATGACTCATTCACTCATGAAACTTTGCTAGTGGTGAATGGCCCAGGAATAGTCTTTCTCCTGATGAGGAGTGGATAGACTCAAGTTGTGTTGAATAAGTTCTTTCACAAATGATTCTCATAATCCATGAATGCTATTGTGATTGTTTCTTCCCTTTATCTTATTATGTCCTCACGGGCATATGTTGATGGGTTCGAGCTATTAACGAGTTTGTACAACACAAATTTTCAACTATAGTTTTCATATGTTTTTTTTGGCAATCTCGTTGATGGGATTGACCATGGGGTTTCATCTGGTGTGTCATGTGCTGATGTCATAATACCTAGTGTGTTTGTGTTGATGTTTCTCCAGTTAGCAACATCGGGAATACATTCTCCCATATTGGTCATGTTGATTTGACCAAAGGAAATGACTCATTCACTCATGAAACTTTGCTAGTGGTGAATGACCCAGGTGTAGTATTTTTCTTGAGGAGGAGTAGATAGACTCAAGGTGCTCTCACATTGCCTACTCCAGGATGGAGTGATCTATATTAATTAGATGTGCATGTGAGGAAATAATCATCAACATAAATATAGAATATAAATAATATATCTATAATATAATGTATAAATATATAAATAATCAATAATAAATAATTAATAATAATGAAAAGACAATAATGGAAAATACATGTCCATTAGTGAAAGGGCACTCTGCCCAAGTATATATATCAGGGCCCTCAATTGTAACACATCATCTCATACAATATTCACTTACAACAACTTCTTATCAAGTCCGCTAAGTCTTGTTGAGATTTTGAGTGTGTAATTATTCTATGATAACAATAACATTTAAATCATAAGACTAATTATCAGATTTGAAAATTAAAAAAATTCAACATGGTATTAAAGCTAGTTAAAATCTTTCAATATCAGAGGTAGTATAAGTCTTTTTTGAAGCTAGTTAAAATCTTTCAGTGCTAGATCTGGTATATCTGCTTCTGATGTTTTATTTTTTGCAATTGTACAGTCATGGTCGCGGGCAACCTGAGCACACAGAGCGATTACATTCCCTTTGGTCATAATTTTTCTAATTACATGGTGCATTCGCCTTAAGGATTGCACTACATAGTGCGGCTAGCTCTTTTGGTCACTCTCTATTTCTCTGCAAGTTGAGACCGGTCATACTGTGATAACTAACATAGTTGCTATAGACTCCACAACAATGATTGGTGTTCGAGAGGGAGGTCTATACAGATTTTTGGGATGACTAGCCGAGGTGTTGGTACATGACAACATCAGTTTATGTGAGGCATGGCATCGAAGATTTGCACACTTACATTACAGGGCTTTGTCGACATTGAAGAGGATGGTCACAAGACTTCCATAACTTCAGGTAGAGCATGATGACATTTGTAGAGGATGTGC
Organism: Picea engelmannii; assembly: GCA_009831015.1. Taxonomy (NCBI): domain Eukaryota; kingdom Viridiplantae; phylum Streptophyta; class Pinopsida; order Pinales; family Pinaceae; genus Picea; species Picea engelmannii. The sequence goes on along the minus strand of ML779834.1, from coordinate 84,483 downwards.
ACTTGGCAAGAATGCCAAGGGATCTTTTCCGAGTAGTGACAACAGGTCCAAGGGGATCTTGGATATAGTACATTCAGATGGATGTGGACCTATGACAATTGCATCTTTGGGTGGATTCCCATATTATGTGATAATCATTATGATTTCTCTTGGAAGACATGGATCTTCTTCATGGAGACCAAGGATGGGGTCTTCAACATATTTTAGGAGTTCAGGGCTCAGGTAGAGAACTTGTCAAGGAAGAAGATCAAGGTGTTGAGGTTAGATAATGGAGGAGAGTACACTTCCAGGGACTTTCGTGATTTCTGCAAGGAGGCAAGGATCAAGAGGGAGTTGACTGTTCCTTACCAACAACAAGGGGTTGTTGAGGGGAAAAATGGGTCCATTGTAGAGGATTTCAAAGCCATGATTCATGATTAGGATTCACCCATGTTCTTATGCGGAGAGGTATCCAATACAACAATTTTATGTCCAAAACATGAGTCGTCATTGGATCTTGGGGGACAAGACTCCTGAGGAGGCTTTCACGAGTGTGAAACTAGAGGTCAGTCATTTGCGGATCTTTGGTTGTCCAATTTACATTCACGTGCCCAAGGAGAAAATGACGAAGTTGGAGCCTTTTGGGAAGAAGGGGAGGTTTGTTGGATATAACGAGACATCAAAGGCTTACAAAATCTACATTTCAGGACAATGTTAGATATAGGTCAGTCGAGATGTCACCTTATCTGTTTAATCTGATGTGTCATGTGCTAATGCCATAATACCTAGGGTGTTTGTGTTGATGTTTCTCTAGTTAGCAACATCGGGCATACATTCTCCCAGATTGGTTATGTTGATTTGACCAAGGGAAATGACTCCTTCACACACGAAACTTTTGGCCTAGGCATAGTCTTTCTCCTGACAAGGAGTTGATAGACTCGAGTTGTGTTGAATAAGTGATTTCACAAATGATTCTCATAATCCATGAATTCTATTGTTATTGTTTCTTCCCTTTCTCTTATTATGTCATCACGGGCATATGTTGATGGGTTCGAGCTATTAACGAGTTTGTACTACACAATTTTTCGACTATAGTTTTCATGTGTTTTTTTTTGGCAATGTTGCTGATGCGATTGACCATGGGGTTTCATCTGGTGTTTCATGTGTTGATGTCATAATACCCTGGGTGTTTGTGTTGATGTTTCTCCAGTTAGCAACATCGGGTAGGCATTCTCCCAGATTGGTCATGCTGATTTGACCAAAGGAAATGACTCATTCACTCATGAAACTTTGCTAGTGGTGAATGGCCCATGTGTAGTCTTTCTCTTGACAAGCAATAGATAGACTTGAGGTGCTCTCACATTGCCTACTCCGGGATGGAGTGATCTGTATTAATTAGATGTGCATGTGAGGAAATAATCATCAACATAAATATAATATATAAATAATATATTTATAATATAATGTATAAATATATAAATAATCAATAATCAATAATCAATAATTAATAATTAATGAAAATACTATAATGGAAAATACATGTCCATTAATGAAAGGGCACTCCGCCCAAGTATATATATCGAGGCCCTCAATTGTAATACATTATCTCATACAATATTTACTTACAATGACTTCTTATCAAGTCCACTAAGTCTTGTTGAGATTTTTAGTGTGTAATTATTCTATGATAACAATAACATTTAAATCATAAGACTAATTATTAGATTTGAAAATTAAAAAAATTCAACATGGTATTAGAGCTAGTTAAAAGCTTTCAATATCAAAGCTAGTATAAGTCTTTTCCGAAGCTAGTTAAAATCTTTCATTGCTAGATCTGGTATATCTGCTTTTGATATTTTATTTTTTAAAATTGTACAGTCATGGTCGCGGGCAGCCTGAGCACATAGAGCGATTATGTTCCCTTTGGTCATAATTTTCCTAATTATAGGGTGTGACCGCCTTAAGGATTGCACTACATAATGCGGCTAGCTCTTTTGGTCACTCTATTTCTCTGCAAGTTGTGACCGGTCACACTGTGATAACTAACATAGTTGCTATAGACTCCACAACAATGATTGGTTCTCAAGAGGGAGGTCTATACAGATTGTTGCGGTGACTAGCCTAGGCGTTGGTACATGAAAACATCAGTTTATGTGAGCTATGGCATCGAAGATTTGCACACTTACATTACAGGGCTTTGCCGACATTGAAGAGGATGGTCACAAAACTTCCATAAATTCAGGTAGAGCATGATGACATTTGTAGAGGATGTGCACCTGGAAAGAATGCTAAGGGATCTTTTTCGAGTAGTGACAACAAGTCCAAGGGGATCTTGGATCTAGTAGATTCAGATGTATGTGGACCTATGACAATTTCATCTTTGGGTGGATTCCTGTACTATGTGATATTCATTGATGATTTCTCTCGGAAGACATGGATCTTCTTCATGGAGACCAAGGATGAAGTCTTCAACACATTCTAGGAGTTCAAGGCTCAAGTAGAGAACCTGATAGGGAAGAAGATCAAGGTGTTAAGGTTAGATAATGGAGGAGAGTACACTTCCAGGGACTTCCGTGATTTCTGCAAGGAGGCGGAGATCAAGAGGGAGTTGACTATTCCTTACAAGCCACAACAAGAGGTTGCAGAGGGGAAAAACAGGTCCATTGTAGAGGCTGTCAAAGCCATGATTCATGATCATGATTTACCCATGTTCTTATGGGGAGAGGCATCCAATACAACAATTTTATGTCCAGAACATGAGTCCTCACTAGATCCCGGGGGACAAGACTTTTGAGGAGGCTTTCACGAGTGTGAAACTAGAGGTCAGTCATTTGAGGATCTTTGGTTGTCCAGTCTACATTCACGTGCCCAAGGAGAAAATGATGAAGTTGGAGCCTTCTAGGAAGAAGGGGAGGTTTGTTGGATATAACGAGACATCAAAGGCTTACAAAATCTACATTTCGGGGCAACGCCAGATATAGGTCAGTCGAGATGTCACCTTATCTATTTCATCTGATGTGTCATGTGCTAATGTCATAATACCCAGGGTGTTTGTGTTCATGTTTTTCTAGTTAGCAACATTGATCATACATTCTCCTAGATTGGTCATGTTGATTTGATCAAGGGAAATGACTCATTCACTCACGAAACTTTGCTAGTGGTGAATGGCCTAGGCATAGTCTTTCTCCTGATGATGAGTGGATAGACTCAAGTTTTGTTGAATAAGTGCTTTCACAAATGATTCTCATAATCCATAAATGCTATTGTGATTGTTTCGTCCCTTTATCTTATTATGTCCTCAAGGGCATATGTTGATGGCTTCGAGCTATTAACGAGTTTGTACTACACAATTTTTTGACTATAGTTTTCATATGTTTTTTTTTTGGCAATGTCACTGATGGGATTGACTGTGGGGTTTCAGCTGGCATGTCATGTGTTTATGTCATAATACCCTGGGTGTTTGTGTTGATGTTTCTCCAGTTAGCAACATCGGACATACATTCTTCTAGATTGGTCATGCTGATTTGACCAAAGGAAATGACTCATTCACTCATGAAACTTTGCTAGTGGTGAATGACCTAGGTGTAGTCTTTCTCTTGAGGAGGAGTAGATAGATTCGAGGTGCTCTGACATTTCCAAATCCAGGATGGAGTGATCTATATTAATTAGACATGCATGTGAGGAAATAATCATCAACATAAATATAATATATAAATAATATATTTATAATATAATGTATAAATAATCAATAATCAATAATCAATAATTAATAATTAATGAAAAGACAATAATGGAAAATACATGTCCATTAATGAAATGGCACTCCGCCCAAGTATATATATCGGGGCCCTCAATTGTAATACATCATCTCATACAATATTTACTTACAACAACTTCTTATTAAGTCCGCTAAGTCTTGTTGAGATTTTTAGTGTGTAATTATTCTATGATAACAATAACATTTAAATCATAAGACTAATTATCAGATTTGAAAATTAAAAAAATTCAACATGGTATTAGAGCTAGTTAAAAGCTTTCAATATCAGAGGTAGTATAAGTCTTTTCTGAAGCTAGTTAAAATCTTTCAGTGCTAGATCTGGTATATCTGCTTCTGACATTTTATTTTTTGCAATTGTACAGTCCTGGTCACGGACGACTTGAGGACACAGATCGATTACATTTGCTTTGGTCATAATTTTCCTAATTACAGGGTGCAACCACCTTAAGGATTGCACTACATAGTGCGGCTAGCTCTTTTGGTCACTCTCAATTTCTCTGCAAGTTGTGACTGGTTGCACTGTGATAACTAACATAGTTGCTATAGACTCCACAACAATGATTGGTGTTTGAGAGGGAGGTCTATATAGATTGTTGGTACGACTAGCCAAGGCGTTGGTACATGACAACATCAGTTTATGTGAGCTATGGCATCGAATATTTTCACACTTACATTACAGGGATTTGTCGACATTGAAGAGGATGGTCACAGGACTTCCATAACTTTAGGTAGAGCATGATGACATTTGTAGAGGATGTTCACTTGGCAAGAATTCCAAGGGATCTTTTCTGATTAGTGACAAAAGGTCCAAGGAGATCTTGGATCTAGTACATTCAGATGTATGTGGACCTATGACAATTGCATCTTTGGGTGGATTGTTGTACTATGTGATATTCATTGATGATTTCTCTTGGAAGACATGGATCTTCTTCATGGAGACCAAGGATGAAGTCTTCAACATATTCTAGGAGTTCATGGCTTAGGTAGAGAACCTGACAGGGAAGAAGACCAAGGTGTTGAGGTTAGATAATGGAGGAGGGTACACTTCCAGGGACTTCCGTGATTTTTGCAAGGAGGTAGGGATCAAGAGGGAGTTGATTGTTCCTTACAACCCACAACATGAGGTTGCAGAGGGGAAAAACGGGTCCATTTTAGAGGCTTTCAAATCCATGATTCATGATCAGGATTTACCCATGTTCTTATGGGGAGAGGCATCCAATACAACAATTTTATGTCCAGAACATGAGTCCTCACTTGAGTCCTCACTAGATCTTGGGGGAAAAGACTCTTGAGGAGGCTTTCACGAGTCTGAAACTAGAGGTCAATCATTTGAGGCTCTTTGGTTGTCCAGTCTACATTCACGTGCCCAAGGAGAAAATGATGAAGTTGGAGCCTTCTAGGAAGAAGGGGAGGTTTGTTGGATATAACGAGACATAAAAGACTTAAAAAATCTACATTTCAGGACAATGCCAGATATAGGTCAGTCGAGATGTCACCTTATCTGTTTCATCTGATGTGTCATGTGCTAATGCCATAATACCCAGGGTGTTTGCGTTGATGTTTCTCCAGTTAGAAACATCGGGCATACATTCTCCCAGATTGGTCATGTTGATTTGACCAAGGGAAATGACTCATTCACTCACAAAAATTTGCTAGTGGTGAATGGCCGAGGCATAGTCTTTCTCCTGACGAGGAGTGGATAGACTCGAGTTGTGTTGAATAAGTGATTTCACAAATGATTCTCATAATCCATGAATGCTATTGAGATTTTTTCTTCCCTTTATCTTATTATGTCCTCATAGGCATATGTTGATGGGTTCAACCTATTAACGAGTTTGTACGACACAATTTTTCGACTATAGTTTTCATATGTTTTTTTTTGGCAATGTTGCTGATGGGATTGACCATGGGGTTTCATCTGGCATGTCATGTGCTGATGTCATAATACCCAGGGTGTTTGTGTTGATGTTTTTCCAGTTAGCAACATCGGGCAGACATTCTCCCAGATTGGTCATGCTGATTTGACCAAATGAAATGACTCATTCACTCATGAAACTTTGCTAGTGGTGAATGGCCCAGGTGTAGTCTTTCTCTTGACGAGGAGTAGATAGACTTGAGGTGCTCTCACATTTCCTACTCTAGGATGGAGTGATCTATATTAATTAGATGTGCATGTGAGGAAATAATCATCAACATAAATATAATATATTTATAGTATAATGTACAAATAATCAATAATTAATGAAAAGACAATAATAGAAAATACATGTCCATTAATGAAAGGGCATTCCACCCAAGTATATATATCGGGGCCCTCAATTGTAATACATCATCTCATACAATATTTACTTACAACAACTTCTTATCAAGTCCGCTAAGTCTTGTTGAGATTTTTAGTGTGTAATTATTCTATGATAACAATAACATTTAAATCATAAGACTAATTATTAGATTTGAAAATTAAATAAAATCAACATGGTATTAGAGCTAGTTAAAATCTTTCAATATTAGAGGTAGTATAAGTCTTTTCCGAAGCTAGTTAAAATATTTCAGTGCTAGATCTGGTATATCTACTTATGATATTTTATTTTTTGCAATTGTACAGTCATGGTCGCGGGCGACCTGAGCACACCGAGCGATTACATTCCCTTTGGTCATAATTTTCCTAATTACAGGGTGCGACCGCCTTAAGGATTGCACTACATAGTGCGGCTAGCTCTTTTGGTTGCTCTCTATTTCTCTACAAATTGTGATTGGTCGTAGTGTGATAACTAACACAGTTTCTATAGACTCCACAACAATGATTGTTGTTCGAGAGGGAGGTCTATACATATTGTTGGGATGATTAGCCCAGGCGTTGGTATATGACACCATCAGTTTATGTGAGCTATGGCATCGAATATTTGCACACTTACATTACAGGGCTTTGCCGACATTGAAGAGGATGGTCACAAGACTTCCATAACTTCAGGTAGATCATGATGAAATTTGCAGAGGATGTGCATTTGGAAACAATGCCAAGGGATATTTTCCGAGTACTGACAACATGTCCAAGGGGATCTCGGATCTAGTACATTTAGATGTATGTGGACCTATGACAATTGCATCTTTGGGTGGATCATTGTACTATGTGAGATTCATTGATGATTTCTCTTGGAAGAAATGGATCTTCTTCATGGAGACCAAGGATGGGGTCTTCAACATATTCTAGGAGTTCAGGGTTCTGGTAGAGAACCTGACAGGGAAGAAGATCAAGGTGTTGAGGTTATATAATGGAGGAGAGTACACTTCCAGGAACTTCCGTGATTTCTTCAAGTAGGCAGGGATCAAGAGGGAGTTGACTGTTCCTTACAACCCACAACAGGCGGTTGCAGAGGGGAAAAATGGGTCCATTGTAGAGGTTTTAAAAGCCATGATTCATGATCAGGATTTACCCATCTTCTTATGGGGAGAGGCATCCAATACAACAATTTTATGTCCAGAACATGAGTCCTCACTGGTTCTCGGGGGACAAGACTCCTGAGGAGGCTTTCACGAGGAGGTCAGTCATTTGAGGATATTTGGTTGTCCAGTCTACATTCACGTGCCCAAGGAGAAAATGACGAAGTTGGAGCCTTCTGGGAAGAAGGGGAGGTTTGTTGGATATAATGAACATCAAAGGCTTACAGAATCTACATTTCAGGACAACGCTAGATATAGGTTAGTCAAGATGTCACCTTTGACGAAGACATAAACTTTAGGAGGTCCAAAGAGTGTCACACAGGGATTGATAGTGAGGACAATGAGGCTATGAAAGATGTGGGTTCAGGTCCCTCTGCTCCAGTTGATCATCCTTCAAAATATCAAGAGAAGTGAGCAGAGCCAGCTGAACCAGTGGACCCACCTATATTCGTTGTTCCAGAGACCGGGAAGAGGTCAATATGGCTTCGTGATACATTGTAGGATGCAGAGAGGCATGAAAATACTCATGGTACTTTCAGGAAATGTAGACGACCTAAAAAATTCTCGAGTTATATGGCATTGATGAGTCACATCATTGATTCCAAACCTTTCAGTTACGAGGAGGCAATAGACCAACAAGTTTGGAGAGATGCCATGATGGAGGAATATTAGTTCATCATGAAGAATGATGTGTGGGAGATTTTGTCGATACATGAGGGGAAGTTAGTGGTAAATTCCAAGTGGATCTACAAGATCAAGGATGCAACCGATGGCATCATCGAAAAGTATAAAGTGAGGTTCGTGGAAAGATTATTCTCCCAGAAAAAGGGAGTGGACTATGAGGAGACTTTTGCTCTAGTTGCCAGGTATATTTCCATCAAGACAATTATTTCCATTTCAAAAGTCATGGAGTGGAGATTACATTAGATGGATGTAAAGACTGTATTCCTCAATTGTGTGATTGCGGATGAAGTGTACATAAAACAACCTCAGGGATATGAGGTACATGGGAGGGAGTCTCATGTTCATTGGATGACGAAGGTGTTGTATGGATTCAAGCAGACACCCAAGGCATGGTACTCCAGGATTGATGGATACTTGATGAGCTTGGGCTTCACCAAGGGTGAAACATATCCCAACTTTTACTACAAGGTTGTTGGTGGTGATCATTTGATCTTGGTGTTATATGTTGATGACTTTTTCCTTACGGGAGTAGACCGACTCATCGATCAATGCAAGTGGGAGTTCACATTTGAGTTCGAGATTAAGGATCTTGGTTTGATGCATTATTTCTTGGCATTGTGGAAAAACAAGGTGAGATCTTCCTCCGGCAAGGGAAGTACATAGTTGAGATCTTGGGTAGATTCAATATGATGGACTGCAATTCTATGGCTACAACTATGACGAAAAATTTGAAGAAGCTGAGTGATTCCACTTCAGATTCAGATCTGATGTATCCCACTATGTACAGGAAATTGATTGGATCCTTGATGTACCTGGTTAACACCGAGCCAAATATTTTCTTTGCAGTGAACATGTTGAGTGAGTTCATGGTTGAACCAAGGTACTTCCATTGGGTTGCAAAAATGCATGTGTTGAGGTACCTGCTTGGTACTGTTGGATATGGTATGAAATATGACTTAGGTGGTGAAGTGAGGCTACATGGATATACTGATTGGATAGAAAGAGCACCTCGGGGTGCTGCTTCATCTTAGGATAACTCTAGCCTTGGAAACCCATATGTTTTGGTCAAAAAGAAATAGAATCAATCATTGCTTTGAAAACTGGTGCTATTGGTAGCATTTTTTTTTCTAGAGGGGGGGG
>ML779834.1:51046-66993 GCA_009831015.1 Picea engelmannii | reverse complement strand
GGTTTCAATTTTCATAGATAGTTCAATGATCTTGTATTAGATTGAGGCAAATGGGATTTGATTCTCTCGTGTGCTCTCTAAATTGACATTTATCTAGTACCCCTTGTGATATCTATTTATTTGCATGGACCACATTGTGGGAAAATTTTGTAGAGTCTTCTTGCTTGTGACTTGTTTCACTATGCATGTTGGTATGCTGGTTGAATGCGAACTAGGAGGGTAATTAATCCATCAAATTTTGGTTTTCTGTTTGTTCCATGATTTAAGTATGCAAATTGACATTCTTCTTGTTCCGCCCACGATATCTTGTTTCAACATGTGCTTGAAGCTGAATTTATAGTATTTGTGTAGAGATTTGGATGTGGAGGTGTTGTGAATGTGAACTGGGAGGGTAATTACTCCATTGCATTGTGTTTTTCTGTTTGTGCCATGATTTTAGTATGCAAATGACATTCTTCTTGTTTCGCCTTCAATATCTTGTTTCCACGTGCTCTTGAAGCCCAATTTCTAGTATACATGCATAGATATTTGGATGTGGAGGTGTGGACATCGTGCAAGATTTTGATTCTCTTTCTTCCTTTGCAAAGGTATTTGAAAACACTTCTCCACAAATATTTTTAAATCCCAAGTTGAGTGCAAATCTACACTTTTTGAATTAGTTTTTTGTAGAAAAGGTTAGTAAGGGTTTTCTTAATCTTATAGTGGGGTTTGATTTCGATAATCCTTATAACTTGTTTGTGTGGTTTTACTGTTTCTTTCTTCCTACATGATTGCCCTTTTATTTTGAATCAAAGCCCTACCAAGTTCTTTTAATTGGTAACACTTTCCCTCTAATTCTAAAAGGCCAACCACAATTCTAGAAGGCCAACCACAATTATACTTACAAAAGTGTTTGTACATGCATCATTCTCTCACTAAGTTGAAGTTTTTCTTTCAATGATGCACTTCTTAATTAATTCTGAAAATCCAAATAAACTCTAGAAATCCTACCACACTTATATTTACAATAATGTTTGTACTCACATCATTCTTTGGTCAAGTCAAAATTTTGTTTTCAACATGGCACTTTTGGAGTGATTCTAAAATGAAAATAGAATCTAGAAGATTTACCAACCTTTAATTAGAAATGTGTTTGTACTTGCATCATTTTTTTTCTTGGGTCAAAATTTTTCTTTCAAACATGACACTTCTTGTTTTCTGCCTATGTCAATTAATCTTTTCATCATTGGACTTAATTTGGCTTTCACCTTGCATATTTGACTCTTTAAAAACATTGCAAGTGTCACTCCTTCATATAAAGTTTACTACCATGTCATCATTAATAGTTTGTTCATCCGTAGCCTCAACATCTAGACTATTGTGGACATACTTGGTAACTTGTAGTAGTAATTAGATCTCCACTACATTAATCATTGTTCAAAACCATTTGAGTTTTGGAGACTTATGTTCCTAGTGGTTCTTTGATGTTTCGAAAAATATTGCATTCAACACAATACCTGTATTGGACAGTGTGAGAAATTTGATAGCCATAAAAATAATTAGTAAATTATTAAATTAAATGTGTTTGTTCTTGTGTTGACGCTATATATATATAGTGTCAACACAAGAACAAACACATTTAATTTAATTATTTACTAATTATTTTATGACAATGTGAAAAATTTGATAGCCATAAAAATAATTAGTAAATAATTAAATTAAATGTGCTTGTTCTGTATATATATATAACTCTTTCAAGGAATGTTGCACACAAGAATTACATTGTTGTTTATTAAATGTTAAACTTAAAATAAGTTCATCAACGTTATTATTTTTTAGAATTTGGATGTTAATGTTTGTTTTTATTATTATGTTAATAGGTACTTTGGAATAACAATTTAGTCATTTTTCGTAGATTTAGAATCACATTTTTCTTGTTAAAAAAATGGACTTGTCCTTCAATTATTTGGCAGATCACATTTCTTCGGATATAAAGGGTCTTAGTAACTTGTAGCATTTGTTAGATTTCCACTACAATAATAACTCTATCCAAAACCGTTGGCATTCTTGGAGACTTATGTTCCTAGTGGTTCTTTAATGCCTTGGAAAACATGGCATTCAACACAATACTTATGTTGAATAGCTTGAGAACTAATTGCTCTTGTTTTCACCTCAATGCAATATACATAAAAAAGTATATTTGGTTCTCCAAATGTTTTGTGTCATGCCATTTTATAAAAAAATCATAATTTGAAGTAAAATTATGGTTGAGTTTTTTATAACTAAGAGTCCTAGTCATTTTGTGTAGGAAGATCCTCTAGCTAATGGAGGCTACGGTTGTCTTTAGATCAATGTATTGACCTAAGGTGAATGCACACCTTATGCCAATATTTCTTGTCCTTTGATTAAAATATTTTTCTGATGAATGATACGAGGCTCGTTTTCCATTTTCCCTATTGCCATGATAAAAAATCAGGAAAAATGCTTCTTTGGCCATAAAACTAAACTCGCTTTGGTTTCCTCATTCTTTTAGTAAATTACTTATTAGATTTTATAGTATGCATTCTAGGGGTTGGATTACTTTACTCATTGTTAATTTCTTAGAAGCCAAAGGTTCATTTCTATAGGTTTTGTGGTTTCATGCAATTTCTTCCCTAAAAGTTGACTTTTAAGTATCTGCCTAATTTATAGTTATATATTAAGAGTACAATGTAAACACTTCCATGTTTGGTTTGTAGTGTCGTATATTTAGGAGCAAATTTTAGATGCTAAGAAACTTCTTGGTGATACATCTTCATTGTTGACATGTCTTAAAGAGAGTATGTATTTTGAGAGAAAAAGTAATGCAAAGTTTGTGATAGGAACATTTAAAGGCTTTGACATGAACATTATCCGGCTTGGAGTTGAAGAAGAAAATTTTCAACCTAAAACAAAGTGCCAAATATTTATTGGATCACTATTAGAGAGAAGGGTACTTAGATATTTAGGGATGCATATTTTTGCCACTGTGCATTATATGATACTTTACTCCCTTTAGCCATAGTGAAAAAATGATAAATACCTTTGTACTTTTATTTTTTTATAGAATGTAATGAAAAATATTTGTTTAAATGTGATAGTATTATAATCTTGGAAATTAAACTGAACCTAGGATAGAGAAATTTCTTTCTTTTCATGTAAGGATCCATTGTTGGAGAAATCTTGGTATTTTGTAAATATATTTACTGATGACAATGAGAAGTTTCTTAATCTATTTAGCATAATCAAGTCGCGGGTACTTGGGTTGTCACCCCCAAGTACTAGGGATATCCCCCTTGAGTAGGGGATGTTTCCGTTGATGACCCTTTCCATCACTTTCGTACTGGGATGATAAGGAATGCCATTAATTATGCTCCCATATTGGTGAGGAGGATTGAATCAGGGGCGACGAGCTTGGAGGTGATTGAGGGTGCTAGAGGGAATGCTGATTTTGGTTCAAGGCCAAAGAATCCTTATGACAATAATGGTGGTGGTAGTGCAATTAGTGCAAAACCCTAGTTGCATCGTGTATAGCTTCATGATGATTCATATTTAGAGATAATTAAATTGAAGGACATGTGGGTGGGATTTAATCCACCTATGTGTACATAGGTCAGAAGATCATTATTATGTGAATTTTCTTTAAACCCATAAAATTTTCAACCCAAAACAAAGTGCCAAATATTTATTGTATCACTATTAGAGAGAAGGGTACTTAGATATTTATGGATGCATGCTTTTGCCACTGTGCATTATATGATACTTTACTCCCTTTATTCATAGTGAAAAAGTTATAAATGCCTTTGTACTTTTAATTTTTTATAGAATGTAATGAAACATCTTTGTTTAAATGTGATAGTATTGGAATCTTGGAAATTAAATTGAACCTAGGATAGAGAAATTCCTTTCTTTGTATGTGAGGATCCATTGTTGGAGAAATCTTGGTCTTTTGTAAATATATTTACTCCCGATAACGGGAAGTTTCTTAATCTATTTAGCATAATCAAGTCATTTAAAATTTAGGAGTCTTAATTCTCTTGAATGGATGAGTAGGCACTTAAACCAATGATGTAATTGAGGATGATAGCACATAAATAAAAGTCGATAGTCTATATGAAGTTATTTCAGAACAAGCTTCCTTTTAGGGCTTGTCATTTTCTAAAGCCGTAGAAAACATTTTTCCGTTATCATTTTTGGTGAGAGATGGCTGTCCTGAAACAATATTAAGTGAAAATGGTAAATATTAGATTGGTAAGGACATTTTGCATAACTCACCTTAATACTAATTTAAAACTTAGGAGTCTTAATTCTCTTGAATGGATGAGTAGGCACTTAAATCAATGATGTAATCGAGGATGATAGCACAAAAATAAAAGTCGAAAGTCTATTCGAAGTTATTGTGCAACAAGCTTCTTTTGAGGGCTTGCCATTTTCTGACGCTGTATAAAACATTTTTGCATTATCATTTTTGGTGAGAGATGGTTGTGCTGAAACGATATTAAGTGAAAATGCTGAATATTGGATTGGTAAGGACATTTTGCATAACTCACCTTAAAACTCATATTTGTTTGTTTTCATTACTTATAGATAATAAATTAAAGCATGAGAGATTTGTATGTTTACTATATTGTTAAATGATAAGGCTAATATTAATTTGTTTGATACAAATTAAGCATTTTGTTTTAAGGATTGTTGCTACCTTTTATCTATGGAAGAGATCATCGTCACATATATTATTTTGACCTCAAAACATATTTGTTCCCACCCTTTGCTATCTGTAGACTTTGATTATTATTATTATTATTATTAAACCATGCATTGGTAGATCATATTTATACCACTTTGTTAATAGGATATTAAACCTTTGCTAACTTTAGATTTCACTTTTTTTGTTTTGTTTATATTAAACTATGTATTGGTAGAACATTTTTATCACACCTTGCTAACAATATATTTAATCTTTGCTCATTGCAGATTTCACTTTTTGTTTTGTTTCTACATTAAGCTATGTATCGATAGATTATTTTTATACTAAGTCATCATGATTGAGCTTACATTTATTGAGACCATACTTTGTTTTTGTAATGCAAGTTTCTAAAATTGCTTCAATAACTGAAGATAGGTCAAAAAGCATAAATGATACGTAGTTTGTTTTCTATATTGATTATTCAGAGTGGAACATAAATCCAACCCTACAAAATTCAAAGAGTTTTCAATATTCAATGGTGGAATAGGTAGATTACAATAGTTGTGTGGTTAAATGCATATTTTCATCTTTAAATAATATGACAAATTATATGAAAACATATGAGATGCAGAAACAACACGAGAAAAATGATCCTCCAAAAACAAGACCTTTGTTGGATTTGAATTCAATGTCCAACAATGACTCTGAAGACATGAAATAACATATTTGATTAATTGGAGAATGGAGAAAGAATCATGGTTGTGGTTTTGAGCCTTGAATATGTTATTGATTATTTTGATCATATTAAAAAATAGTACAATTGAAGAACCAAACAATGGATAGTTTTAGTTTCACTTTATTTGTAAATATGGTTGAACAACAAAACAAGTGATAATTTCAATTTTTTTTATTTGAAAATATGGTTGAAGAACTGAACTACTAGTAGTTCTAATTTCCCTTTTATTTGTAAATATGGTTGGAAGTTGAAGGGTTCATAGTCAAAGGAAATGTTTTAGCTATCCTATTTTTGCATATATAAATATGTTTAATGTGTTGAACAAAAGTAGTGCCAAGGTTCATTGTACATATTTGGGCTTTCTCTATAGCCTGTAGCTACATATTTTTCCTTTTATTTAATATTATATTAGAGCCATATAGCTTTCATTTTCGATAGGTTTCCTTTAATGCATATCTTTATTCATTTTTTGTATGGTAGGTTCAATCATTTGATGATTGCCCATGTCATGTAGACAATTTAACTTTGTGGTGGTGTTTTTGAATATGACAATTTATCTTGTGGTGGTGTTCTTGAATATTAAAATATTTGCTGGGTTCATTTTTTCATTACTAGCATTGTTTGAGGGGTTATGCTCTAGAAGTTGTTGGCAGACCATATAACTTGATGCAAATTCCTATTCACAATGCAAGAGCATGTAGGTTTTAAGAATGTTTATGCTTTTTATGATTCTCATCCTTGGCAACACCTAAATTATATATACCTGACAAGTTGTTAGGTGATGAGATTTCAATGATTAGTGTCAGGTTCAAATTTTACACATTGTCATGAATAATGTGCATAATTAATTGATAACGTGCAATGTAATGTGATTCTATTTCATGGATGCCCAAAATTCCTATGTTATATAGGATATTAAAGTGATTGACATAATAGGGTTATAAAAAAAAACACATATTTCTATTTTTATTAATTATTAGAAACTTATTTTTATCAATACAATCCCAAGTAACCTTTGTTTTTGTGTCTAATTTTCCATAGATAGTTGAATATAATTTTCATTCAAATGACTTTGTTTGGTAAACAACTACTGAGTATTTGATTCTTGTTGAATGATTTATGTCCAATATCTAGGGTTTATAGTCTCTGACGTGTATCATAAAGGGTTTCTAGAGCCTTATTATGAGATTGTTAGAAAAAACAAGAAATGTAATATGTATTGTTTTCATCTTGAAGCTTTACTAGATGAGTGATAGATTAAATGTGAAATGACAATCATTTAACATAATGAAAGATGGATAATTTCTTTGTAACACACCTGAACCCTAACTATTATTTTAAGGGATGGGGCATCATAATTTTGTTTTCCCTTAACTATCTCAAGTCCTAAATCTGAGATCTCCTCGGTTCTACTCGCCACGAGCCTCCTAACGGTTGTCATTAGGATGAATTCTGAGTTCTGGCTTTGCAAACCGTTGCCTCCCAAAGTTCCTCAGGTGTTATTAGTCAAGGACCACATGGGTCCATATCGTTCTTGGGTCCTCTCCATGACCTCTCCTTTGGACTTCAGTCCATAAGTAGGACCAGTGAAAGACCCATAGACACTTTTCCAAAGCCCCCTTTTCATTTTAATTTTAGAACAAAACCTTAGCCCCTTTCTTCTCGCAGTGATAGCATACGATCGTGGGATATGACCAGGTGCCAACTCAAAAGGTGCTTACTTTGACACTTTGGAGCTTTTGACAAGTTTCATAATTGACATGGGGATCAATGGTCCCAACTCTCTTTCAAGATCAACGAGCCATACACACTTCAGGCTTCAACTCTTCGGGAATTCCAAAGTATCCACACACGCAAAACTCCAGAATAGGACTTTGCTGAAGTGTCGAATACAATACAAATCTGATGGTTGGGGGAGGTCCCGAAGGGTCCTCGGATCTACAGCTACTATCACTTCATGACCTCGACGACAGGGAAATATGGGTGACACGTGTCCTTTCTAGAAGGTGACATGAGTCACCTTCCAATGGCTCTTTTGGGTCTGTGGAAAACCCAAATCAGGGTGATACATGTCATGCTCTAACATGCACAATGGGTACGTGAACCATCCAAAACTGGGTGACATGTGGCACGCGTCAAGCAGGTCCATGCCACCTGAGATGATGTCAGTGAGCCACATCATCAGAGACAAATACCTACTCAGTATTTCAATCTAACGGTCTGTAATATCCCACGTAGATATAGATATCTACAGTTCCCATTACCTCACGACTTCGGCTTCGGAGCTTATCGAATCCTCTCGATGCAAATTCCCCAAAGAGCCAAGCCTTAAGAGTCTTGGATCTTGCGCCATGTGTCCTTTTCGACCAACGGTCGAGATTCACTTCGACACTCACGAATTTGATGAGTTCATACTTCATAAAATCTTGGCCGAATTCCTCCGAAGTACGGAATATTCTAACTACGAGATCGTTTTCCACGTAACCCCTCATCCAATAGTTCTAGTTCATGGTCAATCACTTGATGGGGAACAAGGGGGGGTGCACGTCTCTCCACGATGCGTCCTCGGTTAGTCGCGTAGTCAAAGGTGGGTCCCTTAGCTCGATGGTTCGGAAGGATCCAAGGACCGACGATCCCTCCATTTCAACAATCCAGATTTACTCCACGACTCTGACGTTTGGGAGTTTTGGCGCCAGATCTTTCAAAATCCCCCGAAGTAAGACTTTGCTGAGGCAATTAATGCCTCCACTCCTATGCCCTATCTAATGGTTGAGAGAGATCCATATGGTATCTCCAAATCGACAATCCTTATTGTTTCGCGACTTTGTCCTTCGACTACTTTTGAGGATTGTGGAGTCACAAGTCCTGAAATCCTGAAGCCGAAAGAGCTAGCTCCTTTTGTACCAGTGCATGGTTCCTAAGCCCTGGTTACATGGGTCCTTTAGGAAAAATTCGGGGGTAACTGTGAATCCCTTTCACAGCAAATGGAGTTAAGGACATGGGCGCGAGCCCTCGGTCAGATGGATGAATAGTCTAAGGGAAAAACACCCTTCTCCCACATAATTTAGACTTAACATTTCCCCTAGGTAAAATTCATAGGGTTTGGGGGACTTAAACATTCTAGTCGATCGTACCCCGACTTGCCTACGAAATCACATCCCATGAATCTCTAACAATTAAAATGAGATAAGCCCAAGATCACATAGATATAATAGTTTATAGGAATCAAAGAGCATTTCTAGTAACTAATCAAATACTGAGAGAATGAATAATAAACACAAACATTTCATCATCACATCCAATATAATGCACCAAGTATGAAAATACTTATCAGAACTGGAAAATGTGAAGCAACTGCTGAAAGGGGTGCTTGTTTCCTCCCAACCATAGACACAACCACTCCTACTGGATTTACCACTGGCCACCCCCAAGCTATACCATGATGCTCTGAGAGAGATTCTTTCTCTTTTCTCCACAATAGTCAGGGACAAATGTTACTCTCCTTCTCCCACATAAACTGGGCAACTGGTTTTTTCTGCACGAGTACTTCCTTAGTCACTCGTCAACCTCATTTATCATCTTGTAGAGAAACCCTGCCCCTGTATTCTTACAACTAAAACAAGATTTCTTCTCTGCTTTTCTCTCTACTTCAGAAGCAAAGTATATCTACTTCCCTTCTTAGGAGAGTATTTTTCCTTTTCCCTGCTCTCCTTGCAGTTATGTCCTCTGTGCCCCGAATTTCCTCCTTTATTTCCTTCCTCCACAAGGTTGCGTGGGTCTGAATCCCCACTTGTGGTTAGGTCTGGAAGCCTTATAGATGGGTACCCTGCCCCATAATCTCATCAACTCTTGAGGATGGCCTTCCAACTACCATCCTGACTGGTAATTCATTTCAGGGTTAGAGGACTATCAAATAATTAAACCCAGTAGGTACTGGTCTAGTGAGGGTCATCTCAACCATACTTGGTTTCTCTTCACCATCTCTCTCATAGAATCCATGGTCTATCTTTGAAAACTCCCTTTTCAACAGTTATGCAACACTTATCCATTTTCTATTAATAACAAAAAATACATACATTGACCCTTTATAGAAAGGTTCATCAAATCAAACATTCACACATATCTAGTCTACCATAGTCTCTTGTCCAGTTATAATTATATTTACAAACTGGGGGAAACTGGGGTATTACAATCCACTCCCCCTTAAAGAAACATTGTCCTCGATGTTCTATCTGCCGATGTGCTTTGTATATACAGAAGTAAACAAAAATGGATATGCTTGTCTCATGGCATCCTCCAATTCCCATGTAGCCTCATCTAGGCCAAAGTGTTTCCACTGCACCTTGACCTGTGCAATGGTTCTGTTCCTGAGTGGGTTTTCCTTATTGTCTATTATGCATTAAGGTTCTAGTAGGAACTCTCCCTCGGGTTCCACCTGAATCACAAAACAATCAATAATATGATTAGAATCATGTACATACTTCTTTAATAAAGAAACATGGAAAACATTATGTGCCTTCACTGTGAGAGGAATTGCTAGCTGATAGGCTATTGGTCCCACTCTATCCAAAACTTAAAAGGGTCCACAATACCAAGGTGCCAGATTGGCACAAGATCCCATCCTCAAGGAGCGTCTCCTGGGTCTTGTTAGTGCTTTGTAAACTTCATTCAGCTGAGAAAATGAATGACAGAGGCAACCTACAAACCAACTTTGAGGCCCAAAACTAGCCTTTCGGACCTAGAGAGGGCTCTCTCTGGAGACTTAGTCTCTGTACAAGATATGGATTTAAACTATCAGCTAGATTTAACACCTTTAAACAATATTTTCTGGTTCTATTGGCGAAAGAAAGCAAGACCTTGGGATATGGATTTGATTTAAGAAAACGAAAGAAGCAAATGACTTAGTGACTGAACTCAAGAGGATAAAGGCTAAATGAGAAACAATATTCAGTTAAAAATCGTTGTGTGTGGTGAGAGAAAAACACATGAAGCAACTTGGATCACCATTGGGATGAATTCATGGTTCGCTTAGAAGAAACATAGTTTGTCTAAATGGCGCGAATCTAGAGCACCGTGTGGTGAATTCTAGATTCGAAATTACGTTCCGATTTAGATAGGAAATACATATGTGAATACAAAGAACACATGAATCACATATGCAAAGAGAGAATACAATACATCAAACTGTCACCGTTATAATCTTTTCATCAAAGCTTCAGGACCTTTGCATTAAGTTTCAATCGGATAAAAAATACATTCAATAGTCACTGTCTACATTGTTTTTCCATCCAACCTAGATTACATTGAAAAGATGGAATATAGAGACAAGGGTGTGCCACTCGAGATACCTTGTGCTCTAACTACTATCGCTAGAAACTAGGTTTCGACTACTCTCTGTCATATGGATTTTCAAATGACACTTTGCTAAAAATAGAAATTTACTGTACTCGGTTGCATCATAACCTCTCGTCGTTTCTGCGACGATTTAGTCATCAACAAGATCTCATTGTCAGAGAGTGACATGTCAGTGCTTTCCTTTGATAGGGAATTTGGATGATCAAGTGTTCTATCAGAATCCTGCCACACATTGTAACAACCTTGATCTCTACCACGCGATCGTTTGATGGTGCGTGCATGTGGCGGGTGATTGCAAACCATTGCAGGTGCTTCCAAAATAATGACCCCAACTAGGGAACAATGCATTTCTTCAAAATGTCGCATGTATAATGTACACATGTCCTTTTCAATGGATGATATTCCATCGTTGCGTGTTGTATGTTTTCCGCGCGGGTATCTGTCAGAGTCCCTAACTCCCGTTAGAAAAAAGTATGTGGGGAAACAAAGTCTACGCCACGTCTGAGAAGACAAAAAATTGAGTCGATCGATCATGCTTCTGGTCTCATTTGCAGTTTGATACTTGAAGAATTCTCCTAAGAGACTAGTTACGCCTTTTCAGGTTCCTCACTTGCCTTTGAAAAACCACGTTCCCTTTCAGCTCCTTCTGCGTGCTGGCCAGAGCCATGTAGACTTTCTCCATGGTCGGTTCACATTCCCTGAAGTTTTTCACATTCCTTTCTTTTGACATCATCTGTGCTTCGCACATATGTATGATTGTATCATGCACTTCTCTGAGTTGTCTCTTGAGCCAAGTCATGTTTCATTTGCGGCCTTGTGATGTTGATGCTTCGAGGGTCTTTGTTGCTAATTGTTGTCTCAATTATCTATTTTCCTGGTATAGCTCAACAATGGAGGGTTGCACGTTCTTCAGCTGCTACGATGATTTATGAACATCCATGCCTTCGATTTTTGTCCTCCTCCTTCTTCCCCAGTGTTCTTGACTTGTACCTTCAACATGTTCCAACCGAATGGCACGCATGAGTAACTCCTCAACGATCGACTTTGCGCGTGGCTCACTCAAGAATTGGGTCTCCCTGGCTTCCTTGTTCTTCCTTGGCCTGCCCCTTCACCAGGGTATCGGATGTTGGGGGGACAAGGCTTCCAAAGTATTTCCTTCCTCTGCATCCTTCCTGCTTTAGCCTCTGCGCGGTACGATGTTACCTTTTTTGCGGGTAGGGGGAAATCTCCTTTTGGATCGTTGGGGATGCCTGCTGTAAGTATAAATGAATCCTAGTTATTTCCAAATCACCTAAACTCCTCAACCACCAGTAATTTAATTAGTGAGACATGCAATATTTTCCTCTTCGGCTGCTCTGCTTCAACCCGGGTGCCGTCTTCCATTTGTCGGAGGCTTTGGTGTAAGAAAAGGGCATATTTAACGGTCTCCTTCCTGTGAAATGCATCAATAATATAATGTGATGTGAATGTGTTCTGTCAAACCTTCCCTCACAGGTGAAATATTTCCTAATTACTTCCAGGAGTTTCCGAAAGGGCCCCTGCAAATATCTACTTGGAACACCCGTTTCGACTTTCCCGCCTAAACAATCTCGCTTGATGAAGTCTTCGTAGCACCGCACGTCCAAAGGCATGCATTTAAACCAAATTTCACTGCACAAAGGGATCTCTATCGTTGTCGATAAAGTTTCCTCTGTCACCTGTAAAGCGACACATGTAATTACTGCGTGGGACCTGTCGAACCTGAGTGCAAACTGTTCCACTAATTTCATGTTGAATCCTTGGATCTTTCTGCAAAAGTTCATGCATATGACCTACTCAAAATATGCCCAGACCCCTGTATTTTTGTTGACCAACCTAAATCTATGAAGCTCAGGCCCAACATTCCTGCCACTTCGTGAACCTTTCCTTATGTTCTGGGATGTCATCATGGTGCAACACATATTCGTTTTTCAAATGGTGGATTTGGCGTGAGCCAAATGCGGTAATCTCAATTGACATGGGATTGCGAGAAGAATTACAGGTAATGCGTAAACTTGGCCGGTGAACAAAATTCATGGAGAGTGCTTAGAATTTATAGTCAGGCGGGTGAAAGGTGAAACCATGTCAGGGGACTCTGAATCCATGGTCACTGGAGGTTTCGAAGTAGGTTTGAAGACTTTCGTAGTACATCCGCATGACGGATAAACTTTAGAGTGTGCAAAGTACAATTGATAAGTGTTGCAGAGCATATGTGATACGAGCGCTGTGATTTTTCATTATTTCCGACTTCATAATGAGTTGATGATGGTCACTTTGACTGTTGACGTGAATTCCATTTAACAACTTGCCTCAACCCTAGGTACATAATACCTTCTCTTCTGACAGGACCCGACTCTTAGGGAAAATAACTTTACCCCTTACAGATGTTTTGGTTTTGACATCTGTTCCTGACTCCAAGGACCAAACGAACACTTGCTGACTTCGACCTATTCGTTTTTCGGTACCTGACCTCACATGCTTTGAAACATAAAATCTGACTCAACTAAGACCGAATCTAATTGAAAAAATGACAACACTAACAACTGGCTCCAATGGGGATTGTTATCCTCCCAGTGAGGTGGCAAAGAACAATGGACCAGGTGCCTGACCATTGGGCCTTATTCGACTTCCAGACTCTGAAACAACGAAAAAAAAAATCCTACCTAAACCTTCTTGACACAATTTCGACCGAACTCAGCATAAACTCAGGGCCTTCACTCCGGGATTCAATTTTTTGTTGACACACTGACTCAAAAGGCCTTCTTTGAAAAAATAAAATAAAATGACTATTTACAGTGACATGAGACTTAAACAAACTTTACTGCACCAGATAATGTTTAAGTAACTTGTTGTTTACAGGCCCCCAACCAGTGGACTCTCCATTAATTTATTGTAACAGATATGCATTGTTCCCATGATATGCACATATTCTGAAAGGGCCCGTCCAAAGATGATCAAGTTTTCTGTGCTTTCCCTTATCTTCATTTCTCGCGTCCCACTTTAGCACTAGATCCTCCACTTGAAATTCCTCATGTTTAGAGGGTCTGTTGAAATTTTTCTTCATCCTATCCTGGTGAAGCTATGATCAGTTGTGTTAACACCATGATTTTCACAACTAAGGTTAGAGGTTTGTCAAAAAAATTTCAAAGTCATGCATGTTAGCACCCATATTGTTTTTATGCCTGGCATCATCTAACATCTCCAAGGGTCAGTTTCAAAAGGAAGGTTTTCATTTATTATTTTCATTTCCATTTGCAACTGCGCAGAGTGCTTTACCGCACAAAGGATTCTGTCACGCAGTGGGCTGTCGCGCATGGGATGTTGTCGCGCATAGGATTTTGTCGCACAGTGGATTTTCGTTGTGCATTTGATTTCCTCGCGTCATGGATTTTGTTGCGCAGTGGGATGTCACACATGGGATGTTGTATTTCATAGGATTTTGTCACGCAGAGGATGTCATCGTCCAGTGGATTTCATCGCGTAGTGGATTTTCCCGTGCACAGGCTACAAGTCGCACTGCAAAAATGAATGGTTTAGTGGTCAACTTCAAGATCGATTTATGACCAACTGGAGAGGAATTTTTAAAATCCCTGAGAAGGTTTTGTCAATAACAAACGAAATAATAAAAAACTCTCTCATATTTGCAAAATGTGTCACAGATTGGGAGATTTGAAGTAATCTTTGATCCCTATTTTTCAGCTTTCATGATTTCTGGTCCGAGACATGTTTTTGCGACATGTATTCCGACCACCTGGAGATGAATTTAAAGAAACCAAGAGAGGTTTTACTTTATAACGAGCTTAACTACAAAAAATTCTCACATTTTCTAAAAATAGTGTTTTATCAGTTAGATACGATGTTATCTTTAATGCCTATTTTCCCAATTTGCTGCGCATTCCACTGCGTTTTTTGTTGTAGGTTACTGTTGCGTAGTAGACTTGCTGTGTAGGGGTCACAGAGTGTTCAAAAGTGAAAATGATGACTTATCAAAACCATAGGGTTGAGTTTTTATCATGATCAATGATTGTAAAGAATATCTCGGTTACGATTATGATTTGGAAAAGTTGAGTTTCCTAGTTTTAGTAAATCCATTGAAGTTATTGCTCTCTTTCAAAGAAAACGGATCCATGATTCTAGGAGAGATTAGTTTGACCCTAGAAGCCAAGGGTGACATTAGTTTTAAATATATGGGGAGAATTTTCATGTAAAAAGGGTTGGTTGACAAATTTGGTAGACGATAGCTATTGTATGTAATCTGAAGTTTTGACCGGAATTTATTGCAAAGGTCATGTGACTTGACGAAAAGATTCTAGTTGTAACAGTTGGATGTATTGTGCTTATTTATTTGCATATGTGATTTCCTGTTATCTTTATTTCATATCTCTTTTTTTTTTATTTCAGAACGAATTATCGAACCTGCGGATTTGATGTATAGCGCCCCTTGTTCGCGCCATTTAGACAAAATGTTTTCCTCTAAAGCTAACTCTGAATTCGTCCACATTGACGCTCCTGAGTTACTTCCTATAGTTTCTCCTGCCACACATTATGATTTTACACTGAAGGTTGTTTCTCGCCTAGCCTTATCCTCTCAAGTCCAGTCACTGAGTCATTTGTCCCATCTCTTCCTCAGATCGACCCCATAGCCCAAGTCTTACCTTCCTACTCCAATGTAACCAGAACCCATTTTATCATAGGTGTTAAATCTAGCCATCATTTTCAAAGTCATATCCTGCGTGGAGACCATGCCGTTTCTGAGAGAGCCCTCTCCATATATGAAAGGCTAGTTTCGGCTCTCAAAGTTGGTTGAAAAATTTACCTTCGTCGTCTATTTATCAGCCGAACAAATTTACGAAGTGCTAACACTCTGGTGCCACTGCCGGGGAAAGAATTGAATGAAACTTTCCCTGGGAAGAACGACATTGTTTCAGTTCTAAGGTCTGAGAGTAGCAACCACTTAGGCACATATTGGTTGTATTTCTACTTTGGCGACTCCACACATCAAAAAATCAGTTGAAGGTGATTCCACTGGCAGAAGAATCCAAAGCTAAAGTTTTCATGGCGACTCCAATCAAGATTCAAATGTGATTCAAAGACTCCACTGAAGAATGATAATTGTTGACAGAGATATGGAAGAGAAGTATGGAAAAATAAGGT
>ML779834.1:27167-42675 GCA_009831015.1 Picea engelmannii | reverse complement strand
TGTTTTGTAAATCTGGTCTTCTTCTAACTGTTCTGCAATTCTTCTCTTCCTTTGTCTGTTTTGCAATTCTTCTCTGCTTCAACTTGTTCTATCATTCTGCTCCATTTCAAATATTTTCCTCATCTGTTACTCTTCTCTGATTTTTATATCACACTATGCACATTTTCAGTCTCACATTGCGCATATTTTCAGTCTCACATTGCGCATATTTTCAGTCTCACATTGTCATCCTGTGATTTTCCCTTTCTTACAGTTTAATTCATTTTTCGTCCAGAACAACCAACAATGCACAGTCTATATATTTTTATTTTATGCACCACACCCACAGCAGTTACCCTTCGAATCTTCTGAGGCAAAAGAAAAACCGTCTAAGAAACTGAAACGCCAACCGATCAGGAATCATGAATCAGTTTTGCTAATTGATTCGTAACTAATGAATTAACTGTGAGAGAGGATAGTAGCCCTCCGATCATATTCAATTTTATCTGCACCGTTGGATGAACTTTATTAATCTTTCCTTTAAATCAGGTTTTGACATTTCAGCATTCCTATGGCCAAGTGTCTTAACACTTCATATCGCGATCTCCGAAACTCTGATACAATGCTTTTCTGCACTAGCTCCTTCCTCTATATGACCATGGCCATGACCAAGCACTTATGAAAAAAGTGATTTTCGCGAATTCGCATTTCATGAGTCTGGAGATGAGGCATCTCGACTCTCCAAGTCGCGATCCTCGAGACCCCGAGATGGAGCTGAGATCAACGGTCCATGATCTCGATGAATCTACGGTCTAGATCTCATCGTGAATTTGCATCTCGCGATTCCTTCGATGTAGGTCCTTGTCACTCCAAGTTGTGATAGGCAAAACTCTGAAATGAAGCTTAGATCAACGGTCCACGATTTCGATGAATCTACGGTCCAGATCTCATCGTGAATTTGCATCTCGCAATTCCTTCGATAGAGGTTCTTGTCACTCCAAGTCGTGATAGGAGAAACTCCGAAATGAAGCTTAGATCAATGGTCCAGACCACACCTTGATTTGATGGCTGCGATTAAATCACGATTTCGATGGTTATGTTTCTTACCTCTCCAAGTCACGATAGGCGAAGCTCCAAGATGGAGCTCATATCAACGGTCCAAAACAAACCTCGATATGATGGCTGTGATTAAATCATGATTTCAGTGGTTATGTTACTTGCCTCTCCAAGTCGCGATAGGCGAAGCTCTGAGATGGAGCTGGATCAACGGTCCAGAACAAACCTCGATCTGACGGCTGCGATTAAATCACGATTTCGCATATCGCGATTTCAGTGGTTATGTTTCTTGCTTCTCCAAGTCGTGATAGGTGAAGCTTCGAGATGGAGCTGGATCAACGATCTAGAATAAACCTCGATCTGACGGCTGCGATTTCACATATCGCGATTTCAGTGGTTATGTTTCTTTCCTCTCCAAGTCACGATTCGCGAAACCCTGAAATGGCGTGGGATCAACAGTCTCGATCAACACTTGATCTGACAGTCATCGGGAATTGTAAATGGGATCCAATGATTAGAAATGTCGCTTCTCCTCCCAAGCTTACTTTGTTTCGCTTACTCTGATCTTGCCATTGATGATCTGCCAATAGTCCTCTGCACTATCTCTTCTGTGCTTATTTGAATCTCGAATCTTCTCTGCAACGTCTTCTCATAATGCCCATCTATTACATACTTTCTGTACTCATGCAATCTTCATTGCTATACTTTCCATCAATGACAAGCATTCGCTATCTGTTAAATATTTGTCAACATCCCAAAGATCTACCCTTGTATATACTTCATTGCAAACTGTAGGTATACCTCCTTGTATAGTTGATATTCACAAAGCTCCTTCCTCTAAACCATATGATGTTCATGATCATTCTTATGAGCTTAATGAACCCAAAGCTGAGCTTGTACCTTCTGTTCTTAATCCTGTACCCTCCAAGATTCAAGAAATATACCGTCCTCTTAAATTGCTTTCCATCCTTCATGACTTTCCTCTGAAACATTATAAGTACCTTCCTAGGTTCGATGGAGAGCTCGATGTAGATTCAGCTGAAAAACATATTCAAATCTTTGATCATTTTATAGATCCTTTTGAGATTGAACATGATGATGTGTCTATGAGGGATGTTTCTCAGTCCTTACAAGGGGATGCCAAAGCATGGTTTAGACATTTTCATCCTCATTTGATTAGCTCGTGGGATAAATTGAGGGAAGCTTTCTGTAGATTCTGGGGTGAGAGAAAGTCATGGAATCTACTCCTTTCAGAGTTTTATGCCATGAGAAGAATGAAACATGAAACCATCTCAAATTTCAGTAGGAGGCTTTCTAGTCTTTATTATAAACTGCCTAAAGAAGTCCAACCTCTTGAAGTCGCTGCCATGCTCCATTATGTAACAACCTTTCAATCAGAATTATCTTTTCTTCTGATGGAGAGGAAGTCTATGTATTTGCAACATATGTTTAATAATGCTCAAGAAGTGGAAGACAATATTCAAGCATGTAAGGAGCTACAAAATCAGATTTTGGATGAGAAGTTGAAAGCTAAAGAACATGAGATTGTGCATAAACAAGAAGTTGATTTACATCCCGGTCTTTGTCATCATGAGCAATAAATTGATTTTTTTATGTATTCATTTATAGACAATCAAGAAGATGAATTTGCAAATAAGCTTGTTGAAGAGCAGGCTGATGTTTCAAGCTTTTCATTGTTAGATGACATTGCAGATGTTGCTGATTTGCCTATATATGATGAAGATGATGATGATTATGATGTTGACTTCCTAGAACAACCAGCTGCATGTTCTCTATCAGAAAATGTTACTTTTCAACAATGTAATGAGAGAAATTAACCTACATACCACAGTTACAAAGAAGAAAGTATTGAATCAACTGAAGGAAATTCTTTACCTTTAGGCTTTTCTTCATTTAAATTGCTGAAAGAAAATTCTAAGATCATCACTGAAGCAGAGGAATGTGTGCTGATGAAAAATCACACAGATTCATGGGAAACAATTGACAAACAATTGCAAGAATATTCTCATGTGTTTAATGACCATGTTGCTTGTTATATGGAAGGTTTTATCAGTTCAAAATTATAGCCATTGGTCGAAGATGAATCTGAAAATGAGTGTGTTTAGAAATCCAAAGAAATTGAAAAATGTGCATATGACAACAGTGAAGAAAATGAAGAAGGTTTTGAATCAAGTGAAAGAACCTTGCGATTGTGTTCTGCTTCTTTCGAATTGATGAAGCAAAATGTTTATAATGTTTCAAATCAGAAATCCTCTAGGCATGATGTTGAATATGAAGAAAGCAATGGACTTGCAAATGAAAACTGTCTTCCATTATGTTTTTTCTTCCTTTGAATTGTTGAAAGTAAATCATGAGATAACAAAGGAAGCATAGAAGTACAATTTCATTCATAGTGACACTATTTTACATGAGCAAATTGTTATCAGTGAGGAATACCAACAACCTTCTCATGCATTTAATGACCATGTTGTTGATTACATGGAGGGTTATTTTAGTTTAGATTTGCAGCCTATGCTCAACTACCAGCTTGGAAATAAAGATGATGTTCAATCAACGTCAATGTTAGATATGGATTGCTTTCCACCAAGGGTTTCATTTCAGCCAACACTGTCTTCTGATTCAGAAGATGGTTATTTCCAACAATCTCGATAGATTTTTCATCCTCTTAGTGGCAATCAATAGGTTAAATCACATAAAAATGAGAATGCAGTGGAAGGGGTGAAACATGGTTGTTGTTTTGTGCATGTTTTAGAGGATCCATTTGTAGTTTTGGTGGAGGCGACAAACTGTCCCAATATTTTTAATTTTTTGAGATTTGAATTTATAGATAAATTTTTGAATGACTTATTAGTAAATAGGCTTTGGAGCAAGCATGTGCAAAGAAACCAAAAAGTGGATAAAGTTCTTGCATGGTTGCATTAGCATTTTGATTTCACTTGATTGGCATCTTTTTCAGCAGTTACGGTAGGTAGGAGTGCGAATAAGCTCAGTACTATGAGCATTTATTTTAGCAATCTGCAGTTTTCATTTTCAACTTAGTTTCAGGTTTCAGTTTGGAGCATATACAATTTTGGGTTTTCAGTGGATGCAGGTTACAAGTTACAGTTGGAAAGTTGAGTTTGGGAGAAGCCCAATGGATTGGCGCCTGGTCTACTATTCTTTGCTACCTCATAGGGAGGATAGCATACCCATTGGAGCTAGTTGTTAGCACCATGATTTTCATGTCTAAGGTTATAGGTTTGTCAACAATTTTGCAAAGTCATGCATGTTAGCACCCATATTGTTTTTATGCCTGACATCATCTAACATCTCCAAGGGCCAGTTTCAAAAGGAAGGTTTTCATTTATTATTTCCATTTCCATTTGAAACTATGCGTGAAATTTTTTCTACACGATGCGCAGAGCACTTTACCACATAAAGGATTCTGTCACGCAATGGGCTATCGTGCATGGGATGTTGTCGCGCATAGGATTTTGTCATGCAGTGGATTTTCGTCACGTAGTGGATTTCCTCGCGCAATGGATTTCGTCGCGTAATGGGCTGTCGCACATGGGATGTTGTCATGCATAGGATGTTTTCGTGCAGAGGACAAAATCATGCAGTGGATTTTCCTGCGCACAGGCTACAGGTCCCACTGTGAAAATGACTGGTTTAGTGGTAAAATTCAAGATCGATTTCTCACCAACTGGAGAGGAATTTTGGAAATCCTAGAGAGGTTTTTGTCGAGGACAAACCAAATAATAAAAACCTCTCTCATATTTTCAAAATGTGTCAAGGATTGGGATATTCAAAGGAATCTTTGAGCCCTATTTTTCATCTTTCATGATTTCCTGTCCGAGACATGTTTTTGAGACACATATTCCGACCACCTGGGGATGAATCTAAAGAAACCAAGAGAGGTTTTTATTTATAACGAGCTTAACTAAAAAAAATATCGCAGTTTCTAAAACTAATTTTTTATCAGTTAGATAAGATGTCATCTTTAACGCCTATTTTCCCAATTTGCTGCGCATTCTGCTACGTTTTTTGTTGTAGGTTACTGTTGCGTAGCAGACTTGTTGTGCAGGGGTGACAGAGTGTCCAACAGTGAAAATTATGACTTATTACAATCATAGGGTTGAATTTTGATCATGATCAATTATTGTAAAGAATATCTCAGTTACAATTATGATTTGGAAAAGTCGAGTTTCCTATTTTTAGTAAATCCGTTGAAGTTATTGCTCTCTTTCAAAGAAAATGGATCCATGATTATAGGAGAGAGTATTTCGACCCTAGCAACCAAGGGTGACATTAGTTTTCTATATATGGGGAGAATTTTCACGTAAACAGGGTTGGTTGACAAATTTGGTAGCGATAGCTATTGTATGTAATCTGAAGTTTTGACCAGAATTTAATGCAAAGGTCCTTTGACTTGATGAACATATTATAGTTGTAACAGTTGGATGTATTGTGCTTCTTTCTTTGCATATGTGTTTTCCTGTTATCTTTATTTCATATCTCTTTCTGTCTATTTTAGAAAAAATTATCGAACCTACAGATTCGCTGTACAATGCCTCTTGTTTGCGCCATTTAGACAAAATGTTTTCTTCTAAAGCTAATTCTGAATTCGTCCACAACGACGCTCCTAATTTACTTCCTGTAATTTCTCCTGCCACACATTAGGGTTTTACATTGAAGTCTATTTCTTGCCTAGCCTTATCCTCTCGAGTCTAGTCACTGAGTCATTTGTCCCATCTCTTCCTTAGATCGACCCCATAGCCCAAATCTTACCTTCGTGTGCCAATGTAACCAGAACCCATTTTATCATAGGTGTTAAATCTAGCCATCATTTTCAAAGTTGTATCCTATGCGGAGACTATGCCATTTTCGAGAGATCCCTCTCCAGATCCGAAAGGCTAGTTTCAGGTCTCAATGCTGGTTGAAAAAGTTACCTTCATCGTCTGTTTATCAGCCAAACAGTTTCATAGAGTGCTAACAGGTTGTATAACTTCTCCCTCATCTACTGCATGTGAATCAAATGATTTATCCTTCTCTACATATTATTTGGCTCAACCTCTTGCTCTTGTAGCAACTTCCTGATGGGTAATCACAACGAGGTAGGGAAAATCATGTCCGCTCCATACACAATTTGGAATGGTGATGTGGAGATGGAATTTTTGGTAGTGACTTTGTCCGCCCACAATGCATAAATAAGTTTCTTATGCCAAGCCTTCTTGTTGTCCTGCAAGAGTATTTTAATGATCCTAGTTAAACTCTTATTAGATGATTTTTCTAACCCATTACCTTGTGGGTAATACGATGTAGAATATCCCAGGGTTATATTATAATCCTTGCAAAAATTCTCCATTTTATTGGACTTGACTGCGATCGCGTTATCTATGATGATCTTGATAGGGAAACCGAACCTAGAAATGATGTTGGTCTCTAGGAACTGAATGATGATTGTGTCAGTAGGTTTCTTTGTTGGAATTTCTTCGATTCATTTTGTGAAATAATCCGTGGCTGTAAGTATCCATCTGTGTTGTGCCAAGGATGGCATATGAATCTCTCCTATTAAGTTCATGCCCCATTGCATGAACAACATTTCGACCGAGATCAATTTTAGCGGCAGGGGTTACAAATTTCTCTTTCCATTGAAAATATGAGACTCGTGGCAATTGGAAACTTCTTTGTACATGTCTACGAAGATGTTGGGCCAATAGTAACCTGTTCTTTGAATTTTATGAGCGGTGGTTTTCCAGTAGTGATGTCCTTTGCAGTCACCTTTGTGGAATTCTCTGATGGCTTGTTCTGCAAAATCTTCTAGTAAGAAACTCAAAAATATTCCTCCCACATATTTCCAATACAGTAAGTTATCCAAGATGAAAAACTTAGTAGATTTGAGCTTTAAGAATCTGGCCTTGGTCTTACTTAACCCCAGAGGATCTTGCAAATTCCTCAACACATAAATGATGTTTGCATACCAAGGTGAATCAATGAAATTCTGAGACATCTGCGTGGTTGTTTCTTCCTAGGGATTCTCTGACAAATCAATCATGAAGTTGATTCCAAGAACATCACAGTTTGATTGCACCATTAGTTTTACGAGGCCCTGTCCCTTGATCAACTTTGTGGGATTGATTTCGAGGTCATATTCTAGCATGGCCACGATCCACTTACCTCTTCTTCCCTCAGGGATGGGTTGAGTCAAGATATCCTTGACTGATTTGTTGGGAACGTAAGTGATAACGTGAGAGTGTAATATGTAAGTTTTTAACTCCTTTAGGGCTTTCAATAAGGCGTATGCTTGTTTCTCCATAATTTCATACCTTAGTGGGGAATCACTCAGTGTCTTGCTAAAGTAGGCTATAGGCTTCTCAAAGTTTTGATAGTCTTTCTATAACAATATGCCAACAATGGTATGCTTCAAGGCGAACGATAACAAGATGAAGTCCTTCGTGAAGTTTGGGCTGGCCAACATGAGAGCTTTGGTCAGCGCTATCTTGATGTCTTCAAATGATTTTCTATCTTCGGGGTTCCATTTGATCTCGTTCCCCTTTCTGAGCATGCATGTAATATGTTTTATAATCTCCTCCAGGTTTGGGATGAATCTTCAAAAGAAATTCACCTTTCCCAGGAAGGACTACACCTCCTTCTCGTTGTGCGGAGTGCTGATTTTCAGGATTCCTTAAACCCTATTGGGGTCTATATTTATACCTTCTTTCGAGATGATGTGCCCCAACAATTTCCCCTCTTGCATTTCAAAATGTGATTTTTTCGGATTCAAAGATATGCCAAACTTCCTGCACTTTTGGAAGACCTTCTTCAGATGCCCAAGGTGTTGTTCGTCAAAGTCAGAGTACACTGTGATGTCATCCAGATAGATCACGATAAATATATCCTTTTCCTCGGAAAATTCTATATCCATCGCCCTTTGGAAATTAGCTCCCGCGTTCATCAAACCAAAAGGTATCTTGACATACATGACCATCCCCCATGGTATCGTGAAAGTTGTTTTTTCTCGGTCATCTGGGTGTACCATGATCTGATTGTAACCTTAAAAATCCATTCAACATAGACATCTTCTAGGACCCAACTACCTTCTGCAGGATATAGTCCATCTTCAGGAGTGGGTAGTTGTCCTTGAGGGACACTTTGTTCAAATTCCAAAAATCCACGCACAACCTTATTTCACTGCTCTTTTTCCTTACAGGAACTAGATTGGAAACTCATTTCAAAAACCTTAAAGAAACAATGATTTTGGCTTCGAAGAGTTTCTTTACCTCTTTTTTGATTAGAGACAATAATAAGGGATTTATCCGTCTTAGTTTTTTCTTGAAAGGATTTTGATCTTCTTTGAGAGGAATGATGTGTTGAATCGATTTAGTGTCATAAAATTTCAAGCCATCATAAATCCAAGCGAAGACATCGAGAAAATCATTCATGAGCTTGATGTAGTCCTGTTTGACCTCTGGACTGTGAGTCTTTGATAATTTGATTATATTTGGATTCTCCTGGGTCCCGATATTGCAATCCTCGACATCCTTGTCGTTTGTAGTGATATTGGGATTTCTAGCCACGTCGTTTTCATCAAACAACTTTTCCAATGAAACTAATCCTTTTGTTATGATATTATTCTTTAGTTGTACTATGTCCCTTCTAGCTATTTGGTTCTGGGAAGGTTCGTCTTCACTGCGCACATCTGTTCTTTCATATTCATCACAATAGTACTCCTCATCAATGTTTATATTAGCGAACTCGTTGCTAATCTGGAGAAATCTCTCCACCTGTTTGTCATCCTCAAACACCTACCAATACTTGATATTATCGAGCACAACCGACCTTTTTTTGAATTCGATCTCATACTTTTTGTTGGGGAAAATGGGAATTTTAAAAAATGAGGCCGAGGTGGCCAAGTCATTTGCAATTTGATTCTTCCCCCTCGGGATCACTGATAAATTATACTACAAGAATTCTTTGAGGAGGTATAGCACTAGGTTTATGTATGCTCCTAGCCTAGGGTGCTTGGATTGGTATATTCCTTTCACTTGGTTTATAATGAGCTCAGAGTCTCTATGCACCACTATCCTCTTCACAACTAACTCTTTTAAAACTCTCAGGCCCAAAATCAGTGCCTCGTACTCAGCGATGTTGTTTGTATAGTCAGAAGCGAGTTTGTATGAGCAGAGTTTTGTGCCCACCTTGGGAGGACTTATCCATACACCGACCCCTACCCCTTCCTTGCTGATGGCTCCATTGAAACTCATGTTCCACATATCGTTCTCTGTGTGGTTCCTCAGGTCTGCACACTTTGCCGCCCATCGCCCGACTTTATCATCAACCGTCATGACAACCGTCAGTTCTTCTTCTTCGAAGATTGGGTCATTATAAAATATGGAGGAGCTGATATCAGTTTTGATGGAGTAGATAGGGGGGTTATTTGGTTTCTTATTACTACTCACCATGTATTTAAGAAGTACTTCTCTGTATAACTGTCTCTCTTGGCCAAAGATAGGGATAGTGGCTTACGACATGTCCATCTGCAAAGTTCCCTTTAATTTTGTGGCCCATGACCTGGATAATAGCATGCCAAATTTAGGGGGAATATCAGCTACGACCACATCCATAACCATATTCTTAGAAGAGATTTGAGCCAGAGACAACCAAATCTTTGATCAGATCTAAACATTTCACTTTCCTTGAATCAAAATAAAAAATATCCTTATAGGGCCTGGTGATGTCCAAACCCAACTCATCCATGATCACTTTGGGCATGATATTGTGTGACGTGCCTGAATCCAGCATGGCGTTATGAAAGGTCATGTCGTGGACCTTGAGACTGAAATAGAACGAGGGAACATCCTCAATATCACCCATATTCTCCACATGCAGGTCGAAGGAAAAGGCAGGGTGATCATTGTGGATGTTCAAAGTGTCGGGAGTCCCCCCCATCTTTAGCATTTTAATAATCTGATCATGATATTATCCTTTCTTGATGAGTTCGTTGAAAGGGACGCAGATTTTAATCTTCGCCATTTTTTTCTCAAAGGTAAAAGGGGGAGAGACATTTTCTACCTCTTTGACGCACGTCTCCCGACTTGTTTCTGACGCTTTCCTTGGAACCTCCTTTTTTGAATTTTCCTTTTCCGTCGCGTCCTTGGTCATGTTGTCTTGCTTCAGTTGGATTGTGGAAAGGATATTCGCTAGAGTTTTCCTTATGGGATTTGTCTGCTGAGGCTCCCTTATGGGATTTATTTGCTGAGGTCATGTAGATGCCTTTTTTCTCCTGAGGTTGTATTACTTTTTGAACTGCATGATAGAATTGCGATAACCCTTCCTAAATTCATCCATTTCCCAAGACATCGTGTTATCCATCTCCTAATATCATCATTTTCGCTCATGTATTGATCAGGTTCTCCCTTTTTCAATAACACGCGCGTGTACTTGTCATCACAACAATGCATTTGATCTTCGAACATATGATCAAAATCTTCGTCTGCGTAATTGTTTTGGAACGAGGGCCTTATCTTCTGGTCTCCCTAGTCTCTTTGTTGCCTCTACCTGATCTACGGGACCAGACCTCTTCTAGGGTTCTGATTCCTAGGCTGGGGGTCATGCTTTTCTCGGGTGACGAGTTTGTTTCCCACAAACATTCTTTCCACTAGTTTCTACATCGTCTTCATCATCAAGTCGAACTTGTCCTATGAGGGTCAAGAAGTCGATGGCCACACATCCCCTTGGGGTTTCCTCCCACCTCTGTTGAAACTTTGTTTTGTTGAAACAATGTAACTGCAAAGTGTATTCTAATTATTATTGTTGTATTATTCATTAGATCAATTCCCTATTGCGAATTGATCATGTCGGCTATTGTAAAAGTCAAAATCCCCTTTTGTGGATTGGTCAAAACATAATTGTAATAGGTAGAATAAGAAGTCGGCCCTAGGATATATTAAAGAGGCCGGAGAATATATTAAAGGTGGTTATAACCACCCAGAAGAAGAAGTCAGCCCTACCAGTGAAGAGACACTTCCACATGTGCTAGAATTGTATAAATAAGGAGGCTAGCGCCTCACCTAGACACACACTCACTTGTTCATTGAGGACCAAGTTTCAGAGCTGCAGTTGGAGAAGAGAGAGAGAGNCATTGTAATGGCTATGTATATTAAGGAAGTTTTGTTGGGTTTCCTCCCCCATGAGGGTTTCCCAAGATAAATGATGTGTCTCTTGTGATTGTGTATTTCTCAGTGATCCTATCTTATGCTATTGTTATCTATTGAAATGCAAAGAACTATAATAATAGCTTAAACCTTAACATGGTATCAGAGCTAAGTTAAAGAGAGCATCTTTCACAATAAAAAGTGAAAAACATCACTATTGTCGTACATGCAAATTAGGGCTTTTTGTTGGTGAGGTATTTCATCCCTAAAACCATCTAGAAAAGTGCGCCCTCCCCCAAGGATAATTTTTGCACATTTAGTGCACCTTTTCAGTGGCTAGATCTCCTGGAAATTGAAACCCTAGTTTTCACAAAATACCAGAAAACTTGAGTACCAGAAGTACCAGAAAACTAGAAGCACCAGTCCAGAAATCTGCAGATCAAGTTTGAAGGGGTAAAAGTTGGATTTTCAGAAATTTGACTACACCAGCTTACTCGCCTCATCTCAACGCATCTATCCCTTGGATTAGAATTTCAAAATTTGAAGTTTGAAAATTTTAGGGGTTCCTCATAAAACCCTAATTTGTAGTCCCAGAACCAGTTGCAGTTGCAGTACCGATTGAAGTATTAGTTGTAGTACCAGTTGCAGTCACCCTTGAAATTTTCAAGAGTTGGTAATGATTACCATTGTTGCCAGATGGTGCCACTACCTGCAAATTCTATCAAAGGTATGTACTCACACATATTTAAATGGTTAATATTTAAAGGGTATTTGCGGGAGAAGGGATCTCTTTTCATATATCCAGAGGGATCTCAAGATCCAATACATTCAGAGGAATGATGCAACCCAGGTGTGATTATTCTGATATGCATCTATTTGTTATGACATTATTTTGATCAGTGTTGCATGTTGTAGCTATGACCATCATTCTAACCTTTGGTAAAAATCTGAGTCAAGGTATTAGATGGATTAAAATTTGAGATCATAATGTTTATCATCTAACCCAACCTTCTATCAAGATAGCATATTTTCTTAGTACAAAAGACAAGTTGAAGAAAGGAGACTTGGAAGAAAAGCAAGCACACTCATTCTTGAGGACAAGGCTCCAGGTTTGATTAATCAAGTTGATAAGATTCAAAGGTCACAGGTGATAACCCTGAGAAAGCTATAGTGAAGGTTGAAAAAGGCAACATATTATATGAGACATGAAGAAGAACATGCACATGACCATATACACTCATGCACCAAAGAAGATGAAGAAGAAGTTATCTCTTGAGATTTAGAGTATCTCATATGAAGATTGATTGAAATGAGTAGAAGGCTCCAAACATGACGAAACATTAGAATGGGAAGCAAACCTCATTTGAAGCCTGACTCAATATTTCATATTTAGACTTGGTATGCAACACCAAGCATATCATGTAAGAGATCAACAGGGATGTGACCTTCGATGAAGATTCAACACTCAAGAAATCGAGAAGATGCTGTCTTGAAGAAGTATATGAAGAGGAACCCATAATGCCTAGGGTTTCAAAATCAGTGAGGGAGGTTCCCAGAGCTACAGAATCAGTGAGGGAGGTTCCCAGAGTTGCAGAACCAGTGAGGGAAGTCGTAACTTCCTTTGATGAGGAAATTCTAGAAGATCGTGACATAGTAGAATTTCAAGAACCTCCTCAGATGATGATCTCCCATAAAAAAAATCCTACTTGGGCAAGAGAGATTATTCAAGATGGAAAGAAGTATGGTGTTCCCGAAGGAACCACGAGACAGGTGAAGAGACCTAAGCCATTCTCTAGTTATATGGATTTGATGTGTGATATCCTAGAGAAAGAGCCCACTTTCTTTGAATAAGCCATTTAGAAGAAAGAATGGGCAGATTCTATGACATATGAATACCAATCCATAATAAAGAACGATGTATGGGAAATAGTTCCCAGACCGAAGAGCAAGAATGTGGTATCTTCCAAATGGATCTTCAAAATAAAAGATGTTGCTGATGGAAGTATTGAGAAGTATAAAGCAATATTTGTCGCTTGTGGCTTTTCTCAAAAGGAAGGCATTGACTATGAAGAGAAATTCTCTCATGTAGCTAGATACACTTCGATCAGAACCATCATAGCCCTTACAGCTAAGATGAAGTGGAAGTTACACCAGATGGGCATAAAGACAACTTTCCTAAATGGTGTCATCAAAGAAGTAGTGTATACAGAGCAACCTCAAGGATTTGAATTTGGAGACAAGAAGTCTCATGTCTGTAAGCCGAAGAAGGCTCTGTACAGATTGAAGCAAGATCATAGAGCTTGGTATGGCAGGATAGACCGTTTTCTGACGAGCTTGGGCTTTACCAAGAGTAAAGCAGATTCTAACCTCTACTTCAAGGTTATGAACGATGAGCCTATGATATTATTGCTATATGTGAATGACTTATTCTTAACTGGAGAAGAAAATATCATCACCGAATGTAAGAAGAGGCTTGCTTCATAATTTGAGATGAAAGAACTTGGACCAATGCATTATTTCTTAGGTCTTGAGGTATGGCAGAGTCCAGAGAGGATCTTCCTTAACCAAGGGAAGTATGCAGTCAAAATCCTGAAGAGATTCAACATGTTAGATTGCAAGTCTATGAATACACCCATGGAAACGAAGCTAAAGCTATTGGTCGATACTTCGTCAGAATTGATTGATTCCATGCTGTATAGACAGATTATTGGATCGTTGATGTACCTGACGAACACCAGACCATATATTTGTTTTTCTGTGAACACCTTGAGTCAATTTCTGGTAGAACCCAAACATGTTCACCTTGTGGCTGCAAAGCATGTGATGAGGTACCTTAAGGGTACATTAGATTGTGGTCTCACTTATGATGGAGATCATGATTTCACATTGAGTGAGTACACTGATTCAGATTGGGCTAGAAGTGTTTCTGATAGGAAGATAACTTCGGGATGCTATTTTATTTTGGGGTCAGCCATGATCTCATGGCAGATTAGGAAGAAATCCGACATTTCTCTCAGTACAACGGAAGCAGAATACATTGCTGCGTGTTCTACTAGCTGCGAAGCTATATGGATTCGTAAGTTATTGACCAATCTATTTGACCTAGAGATGGAAGAAACCACGATCCTATGTGACAACCAGAGTTGCATAAAGATGATAGAGAATCATGTATTCCATGATAGATCGAAGCACATAGAGATATGATATCATTACATCCGTGACATGGTGCAGAGAGGAGCCATAAATGTCCAGTATGTTAGCACAGATGAACAAGTTGTCGATGCATTGACCAAGCCTCTATCTTGTGTAAAGTTTGATCACTTTCGAGCTAAGCTTGGTATAGTCTGAAAGGACCTTCATCGAAAGGGGGAGTAGTGATGAGATGAGATGTGAATAGTACTATTCTTCCAGCTTGAGAGCTGTGATGTAAATCCAATTTAGTATCTTGCTTCTAACTTGAGTGTTGTGACGTAAAGCAAGACATTGTGATGTGACTAGTACTATGATTCTAGCTTGAGAGTTGTGACGTAAAGCTAGTCTAGTATCTTGCTTCCAACTTGAGTGCTGTGACATAAAGCAAGACGTTGAGATGAGACTAGTAATGTGCTTTCAGCTTGAGAGTTGTGACATAATTCCAGTCTAGTATCTTGCTTCCATCTTGAGTGCTATGACGTAAAGCAAGACGTTGAGATGAGACTATTACTGTACTTCTAGCTTGAGAGCTATGATGTAAATCCATTCTAGTATCTTTCTTCCAACTTGATTATTGTGACGTAAAACAAGATGATGAGATGAAACTAGCACCGTTCTTCCAGCTTGATAGCTGTGACGTAAAGACAGTCTAATATCTTGCTTCCAACTTGATTGTTGTGATGTAAATCAAAGACGAGTATCTTGCTTCCAACTTGATTGTTGTGACATAAAACAAGACGAGTATTGTGCTTCTATCTTGGTAGCTGTGATGTAAAGCCAGTCCAGTATTATGATGATGGGCCAACCTTGTGTTGTTATTTATTATGAGGATGTATTAGTGTTATACTAATCCATGTCGATGCATTTGATGATGATGATTCCACTTCAGCTTCTTACTAAAGATGATGATGATGATGCCACTTCAGCTCCCGAGTCCTTGCTAAAGATGATGATGATGATATTATTTCATCCTTAATGATGAAGATGATGATGATGTTACCTTAGCCTCATACCGATGAGGATGATGATGCTACTCCATCTCCATGCTGTGTTGATGATGCTCCAACCTCTGTGTTGTGTTAATGATGAGAAAAACTTCCGATGATTTATAGATACGCCAATCA
>ML779833.1:1802985-1838670 GCA_009831015.1 Picea engelmannii | reverse complement strand
ACATCAAGTTCTAACATGTTCAAATCTAGAGGGGGGTAGGGTATGTATACCTTCGTAGACTTTAGTAGTTAAATCGTTGTGCAGAGGGGGTCCCTTGTCCCACAAACAAGGAGGTCTCATACACCAATTTGGTGTCTGGCTTGGTCATGACCTTAAAATTAAATTATTATTATTATTATTACTACTACTACATAGCTGGTAATTGGTTAGTTGTTCGTTATTATATAATATAATATAACTCATTAGTTAAAATTTGTTGTAATTAATGAATTACAATATGCAATATAATATTAGTTGTAACTAACTAATTAAATTGTATAATATTAGTTATAATTAAATAATTTTATTATATATTATGTAAGGTCTTCGGCTAGACGGGCGCACAGACCTTCGCCCAAGTCCTCAAGGAGATGGAACTTGGGGTTGCTCCAACACCCAAGTTGGGAAAGTGGATTCCTT
This sequence comes from Picea engelmannii, assembly GCA_009831015.1. NCBI lineage: Eukaryota > Viridiplantae > Streptophyta > Pinopsida > Pinales > Pinaceae > Picea > Picea engelmannii. Next base: position 1,838,211 of record ML779833.1, on the reverse strand, counting down.
GGGCATGCGAATGGGCCACAGGTCTTGCCCAAGTATGAAGCGAGCAAGAGATTGGGTTGCGCCGACATGAGGAGAGCAACAAGGTTGGGTGCATCGGTCCCAAGGGGCATGACAATTGACTAGCACATGGGTTCGTTTGGGCGACTGGGTCTACGAAGGGGCGCGGGGATTCATTTGGGTGACTAGGTCCTCAAAGGGGAAAGAATATTCATTTGGACATGAGTTCGTGAAGGGGTGCAACACACCCAAAGGACACGACGGTTGACGATGGTGTGGCGATTGTGACATTTGGAGTCCCTATAAGAGAACAAGGGTGCACAACCAAGGAAGGAATATTTGAAGACAAGGAGAGCAAGGAGAGTTTTGTGATTCCGAGGTAGATGAAGAGGGAGAGCTCCCTTAAGGAGCGAAATCAATCCACTTGGGAGGACTTGTGCTACCTTCAGGTGGATTCGTTGGACAGAGTTGGGCAAGCTTCTCTTGGGCTAATTTTGGGGAAGTTTGGAAATGCAGGTCTGTTGGAGGCATGTGTGAGGTGGAACTAAAATTTGTGAAGTCCGTGGAAATGAAGAGACAATAAGTCTATGGTTGTGGGCACATTTGAGGTGCATTGCAGGATATTGCAGAGATGGTTGCGACAAAGAGTTTTGGTGTGACGAATCTATTCATGGGTGTCTTGGTGAGGTGAGGCGAGTCATTTGACTCTGCCAAAGTTTTAAATCGAGTCGGTAGTGCTCATATTGTAACTATTTTTCAATAACAAAGACTTAGTCGGGAGTTAGGCACGACTTGTTCTGCCCGCACTATATCAATGTTTCTCTTGTATGTTTCGCAAGTGTTCTCATGTTCATGGATGTATGCTTATATATGACTAAGTGTTAAAGTTGTTAACAAATTTCTAAGTATACAAGAGTTGCACTAGAGTAGGAGTGTGACTCGTAGGTAGCCTAGGACGGAGTATGGGTATGCTCTAGGTGAAGAGGCATAGTTTGGATGAAGTATACTTGGTGTTTCCAAGAAACCAAGTGAGAAACGTCACAGTGCCACACGCCCTCAAGAGGTGCATGATCACAAGGAACATTGTGGGGCCATGATAGATGGTGTCAGAGCCGATTCATTACAGATTGGACAAGGATTGAGGAGCTCTTCACCACTATCTCGATGATAGATGGTATCAGAGCCAATTTGTTACAAATTTTGGAGAAGGTTTGGGGATCTCTTCACCACTATCTTGACGATAGATGGTATCGGAGCTTGAAGCACACTCTACTACTACAGTAGTGACAATGGATATGGCACAACATGAAGGCAATTCATTGCGAAGTTGGTTCGGTGGGAACATTTACAGACTTGGTGAACGGTTCGATGGAGTGAACTTGTTCATCACCGACTTTGCATCAGACTTACGACAATGGTTCGATTGTCGATGCGGTGGAATATTGAGTTGGGCACACACCTTTTGCAAACCGAGAGTGGAGTTTGTGGTGAAACAAAGCACTTGGACATGGTGGGTGACTACATAACTCATCACAAAGTTCATCGCATAACTTGTTGCAGACTTGATCACAGAGGCAGACATGATTGGTTTGATGTGGGACAGAAGTTAATGCCAAACCTGTTGTGCACACCTTGGAGAGGTTGAGTGTAGAGTTCATTGGGTGAACCGAGCACTTGGGCAAGGCAGTTGAACACAAGACTCATTGCACAACTTGTCGCAAATCTAACCAGATAAGTGTTCACAGAAGCAAAACACAGAGGGTGATCACATAAGTGATTGTGAAAGGGAGCAATTCTAGGTTGCAACAAGGTGGAGCAATTAAGTGTGTTGGATAACCTAGAGTAGCTTCGTAGCAGGCAGTTGGTTGAGCATGTTTCCATCATGATGTCTCTGTGTCGTGCATCGTCAAGAACAACAATTGAGTTTAGATGGGTTGTTGGGTGAGTGGATTGACTGCAACCTTTAGACACAGTATCTCTTTCCAGAGTTATAATAGTTAGTTAGTAGCAATATAACTTGATAGTCGAGCAGTGGATACATGGTGCCTTGAAGCGGAAGAAGTCAAGGTGCGGAGATGGAAAGGCATTGGAGATGAGTTTGATCGGTTGCATGCAAAGTTTGGGACTTAGAAGAATTTATGAAGCCGATGAATGGACTCGACCTTGTATCACAATGAAGGTCTTGCAGATTTGTGGAGCTACGGATGGTGATTGAAGAGAGTTCATGTAGAGAGTCGATTGCTTGTGCAAGCAGAGGTCCAAGAAAACATACTTAGAACATGGTTGTAGTGAACGATGCCATTGGAAAGGTATGGTTGGTTTTGAGTTATTGAATTTCCTGAGTGTTGTAGTGAGTTCTTTGAAAGGAAGTTGGATGGCTTGGTGGTTCAAGTGAATTATGTTTCCATAGTGAAAACCAACATGCTTGAAGGTGACTCAAGTGGTGCAAATTCAAAGAAGTTTTGTAGTATTTTGGGACACCTTGATGGGGTGAATGTGCAGGGAGCTTGAGCGACCTACTTGGATGAGTCTTGTGGTGGATTTAGGTAGATTTGGATGCAACCGTGGAGGTGGATTGAGGAAGTTGCCTAACTCTTTTATGAGGCACATTGGACAAGTCATTGTGGTGAAGTGGGTAGTGAAGTTTGTATGTGTCGCATATGAGATGATGGATGAGATGCTCTAGAGCTTGGTGCCTTAGCTAGATTCATTGAGTTAGGTGGTGACTTGATGAGTCGAGACAACAGTGCTAAAGATCGGATGCTTGCAGGAGGTTCAAGGAAGTTCATTCTAGGAGACATATGGAGTCAGTAAGTGTCACACACCCACTATGGGAACTAAGATTTTTCAACTTTTTCTTTCTTCTTCATCATCGAGGGACAGAGTTTCCGAATTCCTATGAGTTTCTAGCGTAGGCTAGGTCTTCCAATCGGGACCTTCACCTAACCAAATCACTGGTTCTTTCATCGAAAATCCATCATGTACAATTCACACACCAAGTGTAGGATTCACTTCCATGTGTCCTTCAGTTGTGACCCCGGGCTAAGCCAAGAGGCGCCTTTTGCATTTCGGGGCTTCAAAAACAGGGAGTTTGAAATGCAAGGGAGTTGAGTTCTTCGACTCTTCAAACCCTGAAACCCGAAATCTTGTTCACACCAAGCCGCTTTTGGATTTCACTCACCGGAACTTCGCGTACCGGGATTTCGCGATGTGCGATGACAAGAGATCTCGCACCTAGGATATCCAGGGAGCCGAAACTTCGAAGTTCATATATATATACGCTAAGCTCGTTTCGGGGTTTTGCAAGTCGGGATTTCGCGATGTGCGAATACAAGGAAACTTTCCCTAAGGTATCCTGGGTGCCGAAACGCCGAAACACCAAACTCTAACCACGCTATACCATTTCGGGGTTTTGCAAGTCGAGATTTCACGACTGGCGAGTACAAGGGAACTGACCCTTGAGTTTCCCAGGTGCCGAAACACCAAAACATCCAAACTCTAGACACGCTATGCCATTTTGGGGTTTCACAAGTCGGGATTTCGTGACTGACGAGTACAAGGGAACTGACCCTTGGTTTTCATAGGTGCCGAAACACCGAAACATCCAAACTCTAGACACACTATGCCATTTCAGGGTTTCGCAAGTCGAGATTTCACGACTGACGAATACAAGGGAACTGACCCTTGGTTTTCCCGGATGCCGAGACTCCGATGGGTTAGATCTCTGCCACGTGTCGCCCTGGATCCAATGATCCAGAATAACCATCGCGATTTCGGTGATTGTGAATCCTCGTTCTTCACCACCCTTATATGCCTAAGTTTCGAAACCCCGGTGGCTTCCAGATGTTCACCACCTGTCCTCCAACGATCCAACGGTTGAAGTGATTTTGGGACTTCTTTCATGCACCTATCTCCGGATCCAACGGCTCAGATTCCTTGAGGGTTTTATGGGTCATGAGTTCAGAACCCTTACCTCTTGTTTTCTCGGTAACCGAATTATCAAAATCTCCTTTCGGGGATTTCCCCGAAACCTCCACCGTGTGCACCTTTCGGGACTTCGGGATTTTCGATTTCACGTATCCGCCAGGACCAAACTCTTGGTCCTTCAATCTCCCGGTATCTGAAACCCCGATGAGTTCGGATCTCTGCCACGTGTCCTCTGAAAATGGACGGTCCTGATCTTTTCGGGACTTTGACGAGTCCTCACCTTTGCGTATGCGAGGCTTAAACCTCATGCAGCTTCTCCTGGATCTGATGGCTATCTACTATCAACGCGAGACCTGATGGTAGCTATAGCTCCTCCCCGAGATCACGCTTTCTTCCTTTTCCTTGGAAGATTTCAAAGTCTCAAAGGCCTCGGCCTTTGCTTCCTCTGCGAGCCCTGATGGTTTTGGGCCTCGCTTGCGTTCTGAAAATGCTATCCATCCTGAGCTTAATAGACTTCGTCCTCCAAGGGACTCAAAAGGATTAAGAAGTTTTACATGCGTACATGAAACTGTGTCCACGGTCGACGAATGCACAGTTCGTGACTCGGGCTTATGCCACCATAAAACACAAGTATTTTATAGGTATAAAACCTATCCTAACCATATGCTTTCTTACTGGTCTAATTATACAATCAAACAGAAATAAGGGGGGGGGGGGTTACAGTATATCCATTAAGAAATATGCCCGATTCCTGCAACGTACCTAGTGTAGCCAATTCATACATAGTTACAGATAAATTACACAGGGTAAGAAATCACTTATCTATTACAGGTTGCCGCCAACCAACTAACTGTGGGTGTTCGTCCTTCCACCCGACCATAGGCTCAGAGGCATTCATTCTTAGCACTCTCGCCACCCCCGTGCCAAGCCATGATATCACCAGGGAGTTCTCACAGTTCTCGAGGGTTCTCTCTCTGTTTCAGCTTCTGTTCGGGTCCTGTTTTCTGCAACTCGGAGCTTTCTCACTCGATTGTGGCCTCAGCGAGGTTTCTCAGATGCTCTTCGACATCAAGCTCGCAGCCTTTTGTTCGTGATTCGCTGGAGAGCTTTGCGCCTCTCCCTTGCGAGCTTCTACCCTTGTCTAGTGTCTTCCCTCTCCAGTGTGTGTGTCCCTCTTACTTGGGAAGGTTTTTTCCGACCTATCCAGTTCCTTCTATCAGAAGGAAGCTCAAATCTGCAAGTCCCTGTGGTACTTCGGACTGACAACCCATGTTTCCATTCATGGGGTGGTTGGTGATTCAACCACTGGTACTTTCTTCATTGACTGATTTTCTTTCCTTGGGATTCGAAGGAGGCTTGTCATCCTTATCAAGGGAGATTTGTTATTTGATACATGAACCCTCTCTTATAGTTTTCACATTCTTCCTCTAGTGATATCATGGACAGTACTTTCATGGCTTCACCCCCACAATCAGTTATTGGCAACTCAAACAATAATACATTTACATTTTCCTCATGCATTAGCATGGTAATTCCTATTATTTGATTAATTACAAATTGGGGGAAACAGGGTGTTACAATTCCCCCCCCCTTAAAGGAACACCATCCTCAGTGTTCTTTCTCAAAACACCTGTGATGCCTTTCTCATTCGGCCACTTCAGAAGTCTTGACCTTCATCCTCAGTCAGGTCCTCTTTCAGAATCTTAGTCTTCGTCACCTGCCTTCAATAATTCTCAGATAGTAAGCACATTAATCACAATTTTGTGCGAAAACATCTTACTGTTGTTCAAAATTAAAAAGGAAAAATTCATATTCTAGCACAGTACTTATCTGTGCAGTTTGTGGATCTGTATCCACATGGTAGTTTTGTTATCCATGCTCATCGCTTTCCTTAACGTACCCATTGGGTGCATGATTCCAATTCAATAGTTCACAAGAGCTATCATGATTTTATCTTCCTTTCCAAGGTTTTTCCGCACGGGAAACTACCCACTGTGTGCATGATCCCAATAGTTTACAAGAATTATTAAGGTCTCCTCTTCCCTGCGGTCACTCACCCTCTAGGCCCAAGCTCAGGCATCCCCTTCACTGTTATACAGTCCCTCGGGCGATCCATCTTTCCCTGCTGACGTTTTCTCGTACGAGAAAATTTTAGAGACTCTATCGAGTCTTACAGTCGAGGCGTCCCTCCAGCTTGTGTTACCTCAACACAATAATTTTCAGGCGATCATGGCTTATCACGGGGTTTTCATGGCTCAACAGTAGCCCCTTTTATTTTTATCATCTTCAGCTTTGACAGCCTTCATATGTTCCTTCTGGACAGATCTTTTCTCCTCACCCGTGTCACAGTTATACAACATTCGTGAGACATCATTATAAATTCCAACTTTCAGAATTTTATTGCAAATTTGTCACCTACAGATTTCCTATTCCACAATTTGTCTTCATATTTGTTCCGTACAGGAACCTGATTCATAATCATGGGAATTTCCTTTCCATAACATTTTAGCTTAGCAGGAAATCGGTCTTCCTTATGGGCTTACAACATTGCCATATCCAAGACTCCTTCTTCCTGCAATCACTCCTCAGCTAATCAAATTGTTAGTTCTCATGCACATACATTTTATTGCAACTTTACAACATCATCATAACAATTTCAGAATGGTGCATACTAACATTCAGATTCACTTTCTCAAAAGGAAATACCATTCCTTGCAGTTTGGCTCAGCAGACAATCGGTCTTTCCTATGGGCTTACTTTACTACCATATCCATGACCCTCTGCTTCCTGCAATTCATTCTTCAATCAGCCAATCAAATTGTTAGATTTTCCATGTATATATATATATATAGGGTTTTAACAAATGTGCCACTATCCCTGGCCACATTCTTACCCAATGCACTCTTGCATTGTTATTCAAGTTCACCACACTTTATGACTGGTTCTTGGCCATGGGGTGTTGGAATTTAACCAACCTCTTCCTCATATGGTTTATTTGTTTTTCTTTCATTCTTACAGTAGGAACATACTACCTACTATAGGTCAATCAAAATCCCAAATCAGTACACATGAACTCAAAAGTTTCACATGAATGTCTTTACGCATTCCTTGATTGTCCATGCATTCATGACATATCAGTTTATGAATTCTTCCAAGGGTTACAAACAATGTTTACTACCAGAGGTTCATACCTCCATCATTCAGGTTCTCCTTCATGAGTCGTGCCTTACTTGGGTATCCAAGGCATACAACTGCCCTTTTAAATTTTCAGGTATAACATGCAATAATAAAATATTTCGGAAGGGGTTCTTACCAAATCCCTTCATACCCTGTACCACATAGGCACGGATATCTTTATACCGGTTCTTGGCTGCTAGCACCCTTTCTCTGTTCTCTACCTTATCAGTAGTGCTTTAGCGGGATTTTCACAGCCCCGTCAACAACCTTTCGACCGTAGCCTTTCCATGGTCACCCTCTGCTTGAGGTTGTTCATTATTGGCAACTGTCTTCCTCAACAGTTCCAATATTATTCCTTTCTACACATGACATACACCATAGGCACATTAATCGTCATGTAAATTAAAATGCAAATATCATAGCATTTAATTAATAAAAACTTTTTCAGGCATGTCTAGCATATCTGTATGCACTTCATCACATTATCCTTAATGTTTTTCATGAGTGTAACACAACAGTTCTCAATTGTTTTCACAGCATTACAACCATCATTATTATCGTGTCAAATCATTTTCATTCATCAATGTACTAGCTTTCTCATCCCATAGAACGTAATGCACAGCAAGGAAAGAATTGAGGGATCTCCCCTTCTTCCAATTCTTTCTACATCGCCTGGGGATTTTAAGTCCAGTCAAGTTATCTCTAAGGTCTCACTGCCTTTCCTTAACCACAACTTCAACCAAGTCGTATCAGTTAAACGTACCCATTTATTCATTCAATCATACTCAGGGGTTTACTAGCCTCTTACCAACCATACTGGTTTTCTACAACTGCTCTTTTTCTGAGCAGCCCTGGGTTAGGCTCATCCTAACTCTTAGGATACTTCATCATTCTTTAGTAGCAACTCTTTTCTCATAATGAATCATGAACATGTGCATCCTACCCTCTTCCATTCTGTTATCAGAATGGTCAATATTTGGTTATTAGTCTTCTATTACTTACATGATTCTTTCAAAATGTAATCCAGGATTCTTATACATGGACAGGCCTTGCAGCCCATTGTCCAACTTTCAACAATTATCAGGGTTGTAACTTTGTTCTTTTGACAGAGACGTTATACAGTTCCTCCACTGGGAACTCCTTCAGCATGCAACTTCCTTGTTGCAGATCCATCACCACTTGTGATGGCCTTAACCTTTAGTCAGCCTTTTAGTGGTCTACCAAATATTCCCCTTAAGGAATATAAACATGCAGCTTTGTTAACTTACATCTATGATGCACTTAACCACTTTCATAATCCTAAGCCTGCATGTAGCTATCGTAGGTATATTTCATAGCCTACATACATTTCCATTTTTAAAGTCAGTAATCTCAGGATTGTTCACAGTCCTTCTCATGTGGTCTTCAAAGGCATAAACATTTGCCTCTTACCATGACATCAGAGCATCCTCACTTGTTTACTCTTTCATTATACATGTGCATTACTTGCACGTTTAATATCATTCATACCTTACCAATATTAATATCAGGCTTTCTATTATGAAGCTTCACAATGCATTAACCTCATGCACTCAAGTACAGTTGAACACAACTAAGTATTCATCATACTCATTCACGCCTTCCCCTCACGTGACCACCGACGGTGACCATGATCCGAACAAAAAGGCGCTTCACATTTCGTGATTTCAGGATTTATATTGCAAGGAACTCTGGTTCCTCTATTCCCTGAAACCTGATAGGCCGAAATGCCGAAATGCAGATCCCCGGCTTTCTCCTCCAAGGAGGTGTCTCCCTGGCTTGTCACATTTCACGACTTCGGAACTCCTGATGTCAAGCGTTCCGACTTTCCGTCTGTGGGATTCCCAAAATACCGATTCCCGATATGACCGCAGCCCCACTCCTCTTTGTGTCGTGTTGTTGAGACTTCGGGGTTTTCATCCCCGAGAGTCTGGATTCCTCGTCTCCAGGACTTCCGAAATGCCGAATCCCGGTATGCCGAAATGTCGGCTTCCTATAGCGCCCCTTCAGTGCCTTCGGGATTTCATGTTTCATGATCCCGCGATGCAAGGGTTTCCCGATCCTTGCTCCTTTGACTTCCCGGTACCCGAAATACCAGCGTGCTGCTATTGAGAGATCAGCGGCCACGATCCAATCTTCATCCTACAACCCTAATCCTTTTTCGGCATTTTGGGGGGGGGTCAAGAGTTCCGAACTCTTGCCCTTCGCATCCCCGGTACCCGGAGTGCTGAAATGGCTCCCTTCGGGGATTTTCTCGAAACCTCAATCCTCCACCACTTGTCCTCTAGCGATGAATGGTCCCGACGCTTTCAAAACTTCGTGGCCCGGGACCTCTAGTCTCCCAAACTCTTACCTCTTGGACTCCCGGTATCCGAAATTGCGAAATTCTCTCTGGATGATCAATGGTCCAGATCGCTCCTTGATCAAGGGCTATGATCTTTTCGCGAATTTCTCATTGCTTATCCCAAGTCCTTTGGTTTTGCGAAATTTCGGTATCTCCTCGCAACTAACCAGTGCGCTACTTCTCCGAGATCGAACAACTTGAAACATTTCGGTTCTTTCTGAATGGATCTTGACTCTCGATCCTATCCAATCTTCAAAACTCTTTTATGAAGGGTTTCTCCCGCTATCTCTTCCAAGCTTTTAAGTTACTTACAGGACAAATCTCATAGTCATAAATCATACAGATGTTACCCTCTCTTTATGGGAACAACCAACAAGGGTCACTCTTGGGAATTAGCAACAGTCCCAAAGGACTCCTCTTAATCTTGATCAAACAACTTATTCTTGTCGTCGATCCTAACCATTATAGGTCAGGTAATCTGACCCTACATATTTTCATCAGTCCTCTTAATCGTGAGGAGTTATAGGCTCAAAGTTTAGTCTTTTAATAACGCAATAGTCATAACTTCCTAAGGATCCTACCAGTCCTTACCAGATTTCCAAAATCATGAAGGAGTTCTTCATTTGGATCTTAATTCTTACCTGACCAACCATCTCAATTGCAAGAAACTTTACCTGCTTTAGTAGGTAGCCATCGTCACACTATAACAGAACAACTCAGTTCATGTCCCTTTTCTGGCTAGTGCAGCTTCGTAGCACAATTTATTCCACCTCTGTTATTCACACTCAGGTCTTATCAATAATATTGACCAGTGCATTCCTACTCCTATAAGAGTAGTTATCATTTTGACAAAGGAACAATATAATCCCTTTGCTAGTATTCAACAAGAAATCCCAAAATCACAGGTTCAATCTGCATCCCTTCTCCTCAAGGAGTAAATGTAGTTAACAACATCTCCTTACGCGGCTCGTACATGAGCCCAAGCAGGCCAAGTGTTGTAACCATACTCTGATACCAATTTGTCACACACCCACTATGGGAACTAAGATTTTTCAGCTTTTTCTTTCTTCTTCATCATCGAGGGACAGAGTTTCCAAATTCCTATGAGGTTCTAGCGTAGGCTAGGTCTTCCAATCGGGACCTTCACCAAACCAAATCACTGGTTCTTTCGTCGAAAATCCATCGTGTACAATTCACGCACCAAGTGTAGGATTCACTTCCATGTGTCCTTCGGTTGTGACCCCGAGCTAAGCCAAGAGGCGCCTTTCGCATTTCAGGACTTCGAAAACCGGGAGTTTGAAATGCAAGGGAGTTGAGTTCTTCGACTCTTCAAACCCCGAAACCTGAAATCCTGTTCACACCAAGCCGCTTCGATATTTCACTCACTGGAACTTCGCGTACCGGGATTTCGCGATGTGTGACGATAAGAGATATCGCACCTAGGATATTCCGGGAGCTGAAACTCCGAAGTTCATATATATATACGCTAAGCTCGTTTCGGGGTTTCGCAAGTCAGGATTTCGTGATGTGCGAATACAAGGAAACTTGCCCTTGGGTATCCTGGGTGCCGAAACGCCGAAACACCAAACTCTAACCACGCTATACCATTTTGGGGTTTCACAAGTTGGGATTTCACGACTGACGAGTACAAGGGAACTAACCCTTGGGTTTCCCGGGTGCCGAAACAATGAAACATCCAAACTCTAGACACGCTATGCCATTTCGGGGTTTCGCTAGTCGGGATTTCGCGACTGACGAGTACAAGGGAAATGACCCTTGGGTTTCCCAGGTGTCGAAACACCGAAACATCCAAACTCTAGACACACTATGCCATTTCAGGGTTTCGCAAGTCAGGATTTCGCGACAGACGAATACAACGGAACTGACCCTTGGGTTTCCCGGATGCTGAGACTCCGATGGGTTAGATCTCTGCCACGTGTCACCCTGGATCCAACGATCCAGAATAACCCTCGCAATTTCGGTGATTGCAAATCCTCATTCTTCACCACCCTTATACGCCTAAGTTTCAAAACCCCAGTGGCTTCCGGATGTTCGCCACCTGTCCTCCAACGATCCAACGGTTGAAGTGATTTCGAGACTTCTTTCGTGTGCCTATCTCCGAATCCAATGGCTCAGATTCCTTTGGGGTTTTATGGGTCATGAGTTCAGAACCCTTACCTCTTGTTTTCCTGGTAACCGAATTACCGAAATCTCCTTTCGGGGATTTCCCCGAAACCTCCACCGCGTGCACCTTTCGGAACTTCAGGATTTGCAATTTTGCGTATCCGCCGCGACCAAACTCTTGGTCCTTCAACCTCACGGTATCCGAAACCCCGATGAGTTCGAATCTCTGCCACGTGTCCTCTGAAAATGGACGGTCCTGATCTTTTCAGGACTTTGACGAGTCCTCACCTTCGCGTATGCGAGCTTAAACCTTGTTCAACTTCTCCTGGATCCGATGGCTATCTGCTATCCATGCGAGATCTAACAGTAGCTATAGCTCCTCCCTAAGCTCACACTTTCTTCCTTTTCCTTGGAAGATTTCAAAGTCTCAAAGGCCTCGGCCTTTGCTTCCTCTACGAGCCCTGATGGTTTTGGGCCTTGCTTGCATTCTGAAAACGCTATCCATCCTGAGCTTAATAGACTTCATCCTCCAAGGGACTAAAAAGGATTAGGAAGTTTTACATGCGTACATGAAATTGTGTCCATGGTCGACGAATGCACAGTTTGTGACTCGGGCTTATGCCACCATAAAACACAAGTATTTTATGGGTATAAAACCTATCCTAACCATATGCTTTCTTACTGGTCTAATTATACAATCAGACAGAAATAAGGGGGGGGAGGGTACATTATATCCATTAAGAAATATGCCCAATTCCTGCAACGTACCCAGTGTAGCCAATTCATACACAGTTACAAATAAATTACACAGGGTAAGAAATCACTTATCTATTACAGGTTGCCGCCAACCAACTGACTCTGGATGTTCGTCCTTCCACCCGACCATAGGCTCAGAGGCATTCATTCTTAGCACTCTATCCACCCCCGTGCCAAGCCATGATATCACCAGGGAGTTCTCACAGTTTTCGAGGGTTCTCTCTCTGTTTCAGCTTCTGTTCGGGCCTGTTTTCTGCAACTCGGAGCTTTCTCACTCAGTTGTGGCCTCGGCGAGGTTTCTCAGATGCTCCTCAGAATCAAGCTCGTGGCCTTCTATTCGTGATTCGCTGGAGAGCTTCGTGCCTCTCCCTTGCGAGCTTCCGCCCTCGTCTAGTGTCTGCCCTCTCCAGTGTGTGTGTCCCTCTTACTTGGGAAGGTTTTTGCCGACCTATCCGGTTCCTTCTGTCAGAAGGAAGCTCAGGTCTGCAAGTCCCTGTGGTACTTCAGACTGACAACCCATGTTTCCATTCATGGGGTGGTTGGTGATTCAACCACCGGTACTTTCTTCATTGACTGATTTTCTTTCCTTGGGATTCGAAGGAGGCTTGTCATCCTTATCAAGGGAGATTTGTTATTTGATACATGAACCCCCTCTTATAGTTTTCACATTCTTCCTCTAGTGATATCATGGCCAGTACTTTCAAGGCTTCACCCCCACAGTCAGTTATTGGCAACTCAAACAATAATACATTTACATTTTCGTCATGCATTAGCATGGTAATTCCTATTCTATGATTAATTACAAATTGGGGGAAACAGGGTGTTACAGCAAGGAAGTCGACCAAGAATTATCGGTAGTCAACTTGAATGGGAAAAACACAAACCAAGTGACTTCGGTGGTGTTCACTCACCTTTGGTATGGGACATTGGATGAGGTAGAACACACCTTGGTGACTTGTGGATGATTATGCGATAGCTCAAAGATCTGGAGGGGGTCATTGGTTGGAATCGAAAAAAGTATTGGTGCAGACGTGCCTAAGGTATGGAAGTTCTTTGAGGTGACTCATTCTACTTGGAGCACTTTGGATAGTTTGTTGAGACGTTTGAGGAGTGTAGGCAGATTGGCCACACTCATCGTAGATGTTGAGTTGCGTTGAGGTGACTTGACAAAAAGGAGGTGAGTTGAAGACTTTCCTTCGTTTGGAGGATTGTGCAGACATGCACATTGCAACATGAAGAGATTACTTGGACATGGGCATTTCTCTTGCTTTGGGAATCATGGTTGAGGATGAAGCCTAAACATTGCAAGGCATAAAGAGGTAGACACACCAACATGGTCGAGTGATGAATTAGTGAGGCAAATGAAATTTGGATGTGCAGTCCTTGGTGTAGATTTGCTAATTGTTCTATGAGGTGGACAGTAGAGTCAAGTTGTCGTAGATGACTTTGTTTTAGGGTAAGTTCATAGTGCAAAAAGGTGAGGTGAAACCTTGCCTTGGTTTGAGGGTTGTGCATATGGACTGAATCACAAAAGGAAGTGACCAGTTTATGCATGAGAGTGTGTAGTCTCAAGGAGTGTGACGGTTGGACTGGTCATTCAATTAGTTCACGAATTGGGTGAGAACAACAAGAAGGCAACAACACCGTAGTGAGATAGTGTAGTAGAGTTGGGTGACTTTCATCCTTGGATTTGGGTTAAGTGACCGTATTGACTCAAACAATAGATTGTGCGAATTTGGGTGCAACATAATTTGGTTTGTGGAAACTTGGGGTTTCCGCTTCCTGAGGAAACTTGGGGTTTCCACTTTAACATAATCTGGGGTTTCCACTTTAACAGAATTTGGGGTTTCAATTTGGCATGAAACTTGGTGTTTCTAGCAGACTTAGTTGCGATGGGAGCATGAGTTTGGGGAGAGACTTGGAGATCACAATTTTTGTGGATTTTTCCGGGGACGACGACAACTTGAGGTGGGGAGGATGTAAGGTCTTCGACTAGATGGGTGCAGAGACCTTTGCCCAAGTTCTTAAGGAGATAGAACTTGGGGTTGCTCTGGCACCCAAGTTGGGAAAGTGGATGCCTTGGGCATGCGAATGCACCGAGGGTTTTGCTCAAGTATGAAGTGACTAAGAGATTGGGGCACGTAGACTTGAGGGGAGCACTAAGGTTAGGTGTGTTGATCCTAAGGGGCACGATGGTTGATGAGTGCATGGGTTCGTTTAGGCGACTGGGTTTGTGAAGGGGCATGACAATTTGTTTGGGTGATCGGGTCTGCGAAGAGGCACAATGAATCGTTTGGACATGGGTTCACGAAGGGGTGCAACACCCCCAAAGGACGCAACAATTCACGATGGTGAACTTTGGAGTTCCTGTAAGGGAAAAATCGTGCACAACCAAGGAAGGCATATTTGAATACAAAGAGAGTAAGAAGAGCTCTGCGATTATGAGGTAGACGAAGAGGGTGAGGTCCCTCAAGGAGACAAGTCACTCCACTTGGGAGGACTTGTACTGCCTTGAGGTGGATTCGTTGGACAGAGTTGGGTGAGCTTCTCTTGGGTTGATTTTTGGAAAGTATAGAAACACAGGTTTGTTGGAGGCAAGTGCGAGACAGAACTGAAATTTTTGAAGTCTACGGAAATGAAGAGACAACAAGTTTGCGGTTGTGGGCATGTCTGAGGTGCACCACAGGAGATTGAGAAGATGGTTGCGATAAAGAGTCTTGGTGTGAAAAATATATTCACGAGTGTCTTGGTGAGGTGAGGCAAGTCTTTTGACTCTGTCAAAGTTGTCAACCAAGCCAATGTTGTTCATATTGTAACTGTTTTGCAATAACAAAAACTTAGTCGGGTGTTAGGCACGGTTTGTGTCGCTCGCACTATATCTGTGTTTCTCTTGTCTGTTTTGCAAGTGTTCTCATGTTCATGGATGCATGATTATATATGACTAACCGTTAAAGTTGTTAACAAATGTCTAAGTACACAAGGGTTGCACTAGAGTAGGAGTGTGACTCATTGGTAGCCTAAAACAGAGTATGGGTATGCTCTAGGTGAAGAGGCGTAGTCTAGACGAGGTATCCTTGGTGTTACCAAGAAACCAAGTGAGAAATGTCGTGGTGTCGCATGCCCTCAAGAGGTGCAAGATCGCAAGGCACATTGTGGGGCCGTGACATATTATATAATATGGTATTATATTATATATAAAAGTGTTAAAATATATAAATAATTGTTTTATATATTTATTTATTATAAAATTAGTTACTATATATCATTTTTCTTATAAAATAATTGATAATATAAAAAGTTTATCGTATTTCTAAATGATTCCATTCATTATTATTTGAATTAATATGAGATTTATCTTCAAAAACATTGGAAGCAATGATAATGTAAAATACTCTATATTTAGTATTTCAAGAATATTTATCATAACTTGAGATGATCTTACCAAAATCTTAACCAAGGTGACTTTGATATGTAGATCACTATTTCCAAATAAAAATATGGCACTTAATCATCTTTGACTTATACAATTCCAACTCAACAATTATCATTGACCCAATTTCTAGAAATTCTATTGGTTTTTTGACGCAGCCGCACCCGCAAGCACGCCCGCTCACACAGGATCTTCCTCTTCTCACGGCCCGAAGAACTCTTGAATAGCTCTTCTATTTCCCCGTCGGGAAAATCTGCACCCACAGATCTCTTCTCACGATTCCCCTTGCTTTACTTAATAGGAAATCGGACTCGCGACTTCGCGATGTTCAAGGTCAATCACTGGGCTCTCAAATCCCCGAGACCCGATGGCCAGTCAACGCTGAATTTCCCCCGTCGGAACTTTCCTTATCGCGATTTCTCTACTCGGGATATCAAGCACTGTGATTTTCCGACTTCCGATGTGACGATACTCCGACGCACACGCGCGAGTTAACTTTTCCACCTCCCGTCACTTCTATCGGAATTTCGTAATTCGCGGGATCGCGAATCCTGATGTCAACGGATTTGGGACTTGCCTTTTCTCGATCCCCGATATGGCATGCTACCTGTCCTCCACTAACTCCCTGTGGCCCACACACACTATCCTTCACCGTCGGGATATCGCGTTTCGTGATTCCAAGCTGCAAGAATACCCTGTCTTCGAAACTCCCGATGTTCCGAATCCCCGACTTCTTTGGGCCTTCTGACACGTGTCCCTAAGGATGGATGGTTCTGGTCTCGTCGGGATATCGTGGATCGCGATATCGCAATTCTCGTTGCAACAACTTGGAGCTTCGATTCGCGAATCCTCGATACACGATATCACGCGTAGATCTGACGATTCTTGTGACTCGGATCAACGACTCTGCCCCTCCTGAGCTTCAAACATATTCCACACTTACACTGTAACCTCCCTGCACCTCCGCAAGATCCAACGACTCACGATGATTCACGAAATCTCCTCAAAAATTTCATCCGTTCGTTCTTCCTTATGCAATCCACGAAATGACGAAGTGCCTCTCCACGAGACTCATTCACCTGCTCGCAAACCTGTGACGCTTCTTGCAAGATTTCAAGGCACCAACTCCCTGTGATTCCCTTGGAAATTACTCAAGGTTCTATACCTCCTGAGCTTGTTCATGACTCTCAAGTCTTCTTGGAAAATCTCTTGCACGCACTCCTTGCGGCAACCCTTCAACCTCGACTGAGTGTTGAAGTTCCTCAACTCTGCGAACACCTATAGTAGCAGTCTTGCAAATGCTTCTCTCAGGTTCGCAACCCTGAGACCTTTTTTTCCTGGTCTGCGCACTCCTTGCACGCACTGCGCCTAACTACACCTTCGAGGAAATGAGAACAAAAGCTATCTCTAATTGAACCCTTCTGTCAAAGCACTCCTTGCGGACAATTCGACTGCACTCCTTGCAGGAAGCCTCTGGCTCAAATAGAGAAACACTTGATACTCATTCCTTTCACCCTCTCAGACTTCAATTCATACATGAAATCACATACACAACAATAAAGCAAATGCATAACAAGAAGCAAACATCCATGAGCATATCCACATCAAATGCACAGAGAAACAACACAAAACCATGGATTTGAATCAAAGCTCTTCTATTAATTCAAATGTCTGTACATGGGTTTTCTTCATACAGTTCTCTGCATGCTCTTCTGCTTCTCTTCTTGAATAGTCTTGCTTAGGCTAATGTTACAATGTACAAATGAGGGTGTCTATATCCCGTTTCCCTCCAGCTCCTAAAGCTATCAAATCTAGAATTAAATTCCTATCTACCAACATTAACTATTTTAAAATGTCAACTATCTACTAAAGGACGAGAGCTTAAAGGCTCAAGGTCCATTACAATATACAAGTGCGCCTTATCTTAAATGACTCATTTAAGATCTGCGCAACAGTTCCAAAGCATTTTCAAAATTCGTGCTGGCTTATCCAGTTGTCTTCCGCTTCCGCGCTGGCTCGCTTGATGTGTTGGCGATGCTCCTGCATCATACTCCTCGGCTTGAAAACTTTCATGGGCTCCTGTACATGAGCTCCTGCACGGTCTGTCCATGCTTTTGTATTTCTGCTTCGCTCTCCCAGCTGACATCTTCCACTTGACCAGATACTCAAAGTATTGCTTTCGCCTGGTCCTCTTACCCACTCTCTTGTCCAGTATGCATTTCATCTGCGGCTTTTCTGCAACTGGTAATTGTTTCATCCACTGGATCACTGGTTCCTCAGTTCTAGTATCTGCTTCTCCAACCCTGTATGGGTATAAATCTGCGATATTGAATATCGAGGATATTCCGATCCTATCTGGTAACTCGATCTCATAAGCATTTTCTCTGAATTTTCTCAAGACCTTACATGGTCCGATTTTCTTCATCTTCAGCTTGTTGTATGTTCCCCTTGGGAATCTTTCTTTCCTCAAATGTGCCAGAACCAGATCATCAACCTCGAATTGAAGTTGTCTTCGATGCTGATCTGCTCTACGCTTATATTCCTGGCTTGATTTCAGTAATCGCTCCTTCACCCTGCTGTGAAGTTCCTTCATCGCCTCAGCGAATTCTTCTGCACTAGCGCTGCTAGTAGTAGTCTGTCCGGAATCCCTCAGTTCATAAACTCCTCTCGGCTGCATCCCATAGACAACCTGAAATGGACTCTTTCCTGTGCTCCGATTCACTGAATCATTGTATGCAAACTCTGCCTGTGGCAATACATTGTCCCAACTGCTGTGGTGCTCCGTCACCAAGCTTCTCAGCAAGTCTCCCAGACTTATGTTGACCACTTCCGTCTGTCCATCCATCTGAGGATGATAAGTAGAACTAAACATCAAGTTAGTCCCCAGCTTCTTCCATAAGGTCCTCCAAAAATGTCCCACGAACTTTGTATCTCTGTCCGAAACTATACTTTTCGGCAATCCATGAAGTCGAATGACCTCTTTGAAGAACAAATTTGTGATGTGAGTCGCATCGCTGGTCTTTTGGCATGGAATGAAGTGTGCCATTTTAGAAAACCTATATACTACCACAAAGATTGAATCTACACCTCTTTGTGTCTTTGGCAACCCCAAAACAAAATCCATGCTAATCGCCTCCCACAGCCTCTCTGGTATGGGCAATGGCTGATAAAATCCTGTATTCTGCTTCCTTCCCTTCGAATGCTGGAAAATTTGACATTTGTCAACAAATATTTTGACATCTGCTCGCATTCCTG
The DNA here is from genome assembly GCA_009831015.1 of Picea engelmannii. Lineage (NCBI taxonomy): Eukaryota > Viridiplantae > Streptophyta > Pinopsida > Pinales > Pinaceae > Picea > Picea engelmannii. Next base: position 1,819,183 of record ML779833.1, on the reverse strand, counting down.
GCCAAAAGTATGACTCGCTTAGCTTCGCGAATGTTTTTTCATGGCCAAAGTGTTCTGCTAATCCACCACTGTGTTTTTCCTTTAATAAGTTCTCCCTCATGGAGCATTTCGGAATACACAGTTGATTGCCTCTGAACAATAATCCTTCCTGGATCATATAGTCTATCCAAGGGCTTCTGTCTCTGAGAACTGGATTCTCAGCTGCTTCATATGCCTCTCCAAAATCTGGATCTCCTGCGTACATGTCCCTGAGATTATCAAAACCCAATGTTTTGACTCGGAATTCCTGCAACAACAAACACTTCCTGCTCAAAGCATCAACCACTTTGTTAGCAGTACCAGAAATATGCTTAATCACAAATGTGAAATTCTGCATATACTCTACCCATTTGGCATGTTTCTGATTCAACTTCTCCTGTTGAGTCACAAACTGCAATGCATGATTATCACTGTACAAAACAAATTCCTTTGGGATCAAGTAATGCCTCCACTTCCTCAGTGCCTGTATGATAGCGTAAAACTCCTTATCATACGTGGAGTACATTAATTTCCCCTCATTCAGCTTCTCGCTGAAATATGCAATTGGTTTGTCCTCCTGACTCAAGACCGCTCCTATGGCAAAACTGCTTGCGTCACATTTTACTTGGAATGTCTTTTGGAAATCCGACAACACCAAGACTGGTTGTTCCATGATATTCCGCTTCAACAGATTGAAGCTCTTCTCAGCCTCTGCTGTCCAGTGAAAATATTTATGTCACTTCTTCACTGTATCCATCATCGCTGCGCTAATTTCACTGAAATTCCTGATGAATTTCCGGTAGAAACTAGCTAAACCATGAAAACTTCTCACCTCGAAGACATTCTTCGGTGATGGCCAATTCTTGATCACTTCCACCTTATTCGGATCCATCCTCAACTCATTCGCAGAAATAACAAAACCCAGATAAATGAGCTCTGTCTTCATGAATGAGGACTTCTTCATATTAATCAACAGTTTCTCCTGCTGTAGTTTCTGCATCATTGTAGCCAAATGCTTCAAGTGTTCTGCCACTGATTTAATGTAAATCAGTATATCATCCAAATACACAATGACAAATTTCCTGATGAACTCCCTCAGGACTTCGTTCATCAACCTCATGAAGGTACTCGGTGCATTCGTCAAGCCAAACGACATAACAAGCCATTCATACAAACCTTCGTTTGTCTTGAATGTTGTCTTCCATTCATTGCCTTCTCTCATGCGAATATGGTGATATCCGCTTTTCAAATCAATTTTTGAAAAGTATTTTTCCCCACTCAGGAAATCCATCAGATCATCCATTCTCGGCAGTGGAAACCTGTACCTGATGGTTATCTTATTGATCGCCCTCGAGTCGTTACACATCCTCCAGCCTCCATCTTTCTTCGGACTGAGTACTGTTGGAACAACACACGGACTCAAGCTTTCCCTGACTAATCCTTTGTCCAACAACTCCTGGACCTGCCTTTTAACCTCTTCATTTTCCTGTGGCGTCAACCTGTACGCGACTTTGTTTGGTAAACTAGATCCTGGTATGAGATCAATGTGATGACTAACACTCCTCATCGGTGGCAACGAACGAGGTAATTCATCCACTATGATGTCAGTGAACTCTTCCAGCAGTTCCTGAACTTCATCTGGTAGATCGTTCACCCTTGTGCTGGTCAGAACAATCCTCGGTTTCCTAACCACAAAGAATTGTGGATCTTCTTTCTTCTTAACCTCCGTAAGAAGTTCCTTCCCACTCATGAGAAGTACTGTGTTGTTTACTTCCGGTTTCACCTCCTTATCCTTTATCGGAAGCAACATATGGGTTCTCCCATTTTTTTCCAGGGTATATGTGTTCATTCTCCCATCATGAATCACATTTCTGTCATATTTCCATGGTCTACCCAACAATAGATGACAAACATCCATGGGAATAACATCACACATAATCTTATCATTATATCCTCCTATCTTGAATTCAACCAAGCATTGTTTAGTAACAGTTACCTGGTGTCCCTTCTGTAGCCACGAAACTTTGTATGGGCTTGGATGATCAGTCGTCTCCAGCTCCAGCTTCTCTACCATCTCTGTGGATACGAGATTATCCATGCTACCACTGTCTACAATGACCTTGCATACCATGTCCTTGGTCTTGCAAGCAGTCCTAAAAAGTCTGGTCCTTTGGACTGAGCTTTCCACCTCCTTCTCGGGTGTCAAAAGGACTTTTCGCATCATGAGCAACCTTCCGCCTTCTGCATCTTCTGCCTCAACATCCCGCCTCTACGCCTTGGTGATGTGAGCTTCTCCAATGTCCTTCTTTTTCTCTGGACACTAGTAAGACTTGTGCCCATTTTTCCCACACGTGAAGCAAGTGATTACTCCACCTCTTCCTCTTCCTCTACCTCTGGTACGAGGAAACATATTATTATCAGCATATCCTCCGCTTTGCTCTGTATGCTGTCCTCTCTGTTCAACATATGGCCCTCGCTGTGAGGTTCCACCTCTTTCAGCTTTACCCTGAGGTTTCTTCCATTCCTCCTTGGGCTTCTGGTATTTCTCTTGGGCAACTGCTTTTCCTTTGGGCTGACTTCTGCCTCGACCCCTCTGGCTTTGCTTATGGCTCAGCTTCTCTTCAGCTTTCAAAGCCATTTGATAAGCATCCTCCACCGTTATGATGGTTACCATGCTTAATTCATCCTGAATGTTGTATCTCAGACCATTCAGATATCTAGCAACCTTTTCATCATCACTCTCCCGATGACCTGCCCTGATGTTCAGTCGATAGAATTCCTCAGTGTATTCTTTCATTGTCATCAGTTTCTGCATCCTCCTGAACAAAGTGATTTGATAATTTCTAGGGATGAACTTCGCCTTCATCTTCGCGATCATCCTGTCCCAGCTCTTGATCTTCTGCTTGCCTTTGCAGCGTCTGTCAACTTGTAGCTCATCCCACCACAATGTTGCATGTCCTTTCAGGCGCGTGACAGCATGCTTGACTTTCTTATCTTCTTTGACGTCTTCGTAGTCGAAGTAAGTATCCAGAGCTCTAATCCAATCTAGAAGCTCCTCTGCATCTAGATTTCCCTCGTAAACTGGAATGTCCATCTTTGCTCTTGCGCCCATCCTGGCAATAGCTTTGATCAAACGCTCGTTTGATGTGTCTTCAGCTGCAACCTCCTCCTCACGTTCAACCTCTATCTCGCTCTCGGAATCACTGAAATCCCCTGCACTAGCTGTGCGTCTTTGAGTTGTTTCCATATCTTCGAGTCTCGCTCGGAGATCACTCATTTGTCTCTCCATTTCTGGATTTGCCGTCTGCCTGCCTCTCCTTCGCTGCACCTCCCTATCCTTTGGATCGGGTGATTTCATGTCCCTTCTCCTGGGTGGCATGGCGAATTCTCCTTCTCTGCTACAGAAAGAAAAGAGTATTTCTGTGCTCTGATACCAAACCTGACGCAGCCGCACCTGTAGGCACGCCCGCTCACACAGAATCTTCCTCTTCTCACGGCCCGAAGAACTCTTGAATATCTCTTCTATTTCCCTGTAGGGAAAATCTGCCCCCAAAGATCTCTTCTCACGATTCCCATTGCTTTACTTAACAGGAAATCGGGACTCGCGACTTCACGATGTTCAAGGTCGATCACTGGGCTCTCAAATCCCCGAGACCCGATGGACAGTCAACGCTGAATTTCCCCCGTCGGAATTTTCCTTATCGCGATTTCGCTACTCGTGATATCAAGCACTGTGATTTGCCGACTTCCGACGTGATGATACTCCGACGCACATGCGCGAGTTAACTTTTCCACCTCCCTTCACTTCTATCGGAATTTCAGAATTCGCGGGATCGTGAATCCTGATGTCAACGGATTCGGGACTTGCCTTTTCCCGATCCCCGATATGGCATGCTACCTGTCCTCCACTAACTCCCTGTGGTCCACACACACTATCCTTCACCGTCGGGATATCGCGTTTCGCGATTCCAAGCTACACGAATACCCTGTCTTCGAAACTCCCGATGTTCCGAATCCCCGACTTCTTTGGGCCTTCTGACACGCGTCCCTAAGGATGGACAGTTCTGGTCTTGTCGGGATATCACGGATCGTGATATCGCAATTCTCGTTGCAACAACTTGGAGCTTTGATTCGCGAATCCTCGATACACGATATCACGCGTAGATCTGCCGGTCCTTGTGACTCGGATCGACGACTCTTCCCCTCCTGAGCTTCAAACCTCTTCCACACTTACACTGTAACCTCCCTGGACCTCCGCGAGATCCAACGGCTCACGGTGACTCGCGAAATCTCCTCAGAAATTTCGTCCGTTCGTTCTTCCTTATGCAATCCACAAAATGACGAAGTGCCTCTCCACGAGACTAATTCACCTGCTCGCAAACCTGCGACGCTTCTTGCAAGATTTCAAGGCACCAACTCCCTGTGCTTCCCTTGGAAATTACTCAAGGTTCTATACCTACTGAGCTTGTTCACGACTCTCAAGTCTTCTTGGAAAATCTCTTGCACGCACTCCTTGCGGCAACCCTTCAACCTCGACTGAGTGTTGAAGTTCCGCGACTCTGCGCACACCTGCAACAACAGTCTTGCAAATGCTTCTCTCAGGTTCGCAACCCTGAGACCTTTTTTTCCTGGTCTGCGCACTCCTTGCACGCACTGCGCCTAACTACACCTTCGAGGAAATGAGAACAAAAGCTATCTCTAATTGAACCCTTCTGTCAACGCACTCCTTGCGGACAATTCGACTGCACTCCTTGCAGGAATCCTATGGCTCAAATAGAGAAACACTTGAGACTCATTCCTTTCACCCTCTCAGACTTCAATTCATACATGAAATCACATACACAACAATAAAGCAAATGCATAACAGGAAGCAAACATCCATGAGCATATCCACATCAAATGCACAGAGAAACACCACAAAACCATGGATTTGAATCAAAGCTCTTCTATTAATTCAAATGTCTGTACATGGGTGTTCTTCATACAGTTCTCTGCATGCTCTTCTGCTTCTCTTCTTGAATAGTCTTGCTCAGGCTAATGTTACAATGTACAAATGAGGGTGTCTATGTCCCGTTTCCCTCAAGCTCCTAAAGCTATCAAATCTAGAATTAAATTCCTATCTACCAGCATTAACTATTTTAAAATGCCGACTATCTACTAAAGGATGAGAGCTTAAAGGCTCAAGGTCCATTACAATATACAAGTGCACCTTATCTTAAATGACTCATTTAAGATCCGCGCAACAGTTCCAAAGCATTTTCAAAATTCGTGCTGGCTTATCCAGCTGTCTTCCGCTTCCGCGCTGGCTCGCTTGATGTGTTGGCGATGCTCCTGCATCATTTTTGAATTCCAACTCATCAACCCTATTTTTTCTTATGAGATCCATTTTAGATGTAAATTTACTCTAATTGGCACACACATACACACGAGGGATTTACACTTGTTAGTGTTTGAACCTAGGTTTTCTTTATGATAGCACCCCATCCCAACCACTAAACCATAACTTAATGGAATTAGTAGTGACCCTAAGAAGTCTTGGATGCATTCTTATCTTCGTCATGGAATTGTATATGTATATGATTATAGCCAAAACAAATGTTAGTCTTAGAAAAAATTCTCTCACCATGTATTTCATCCATCAAATCGTCAATGTAAGGCATAGTGAGTTGATCTTAATAGTGGTTCCATTAAGTGATTTATAATCAATACAAAGGCGACAAGAGCCATCTTTTTCCTCATCATGATGACATGAATAACATAAAGGTTCTTATTGAGAGTGATGATTCCACCTTCCAAGAGTCCCCCCCCCACACACAAGCCTTACAATATTTGATTTCCTAAGTAAGCATAATAACGAGGACAAACCGTCGTGGGGCATTTAGTGGCCTCAGTATCAATAACTTGTTCCTTACCTTTTTCAAGTGGAATTTTTGTGGGTATTTCTTAAAAAAACACCTTATATTTCTAGATTAAAGTAAAGAGGCCCAAAATATGAGTTCTTTAAGAAGGATCCATCTACACACAATACAAGAAAGTTATGAACCCAACATGGCTCTTCTTCAAAAGTTTGGATATGTTTTTAGAGTCAATAGCCTAGATGTTTTTAGGTGATAGGCCTTTGATAGTGTATTCTACAATATGTGTGACATAAAAATTATCCTTAAGGGTATTGTCTTCCACTATAAATTCCACCATGTTCACCACACATGCACATTGAATGTGTTTATATCTACGAGATTGATGGGGAAGCATTTAGAAGTGTTAAGATGGAAGCCCAAATGTTTAACATGTTTCTTATTATTATGTTCATTGAATTGATAGGATCAACCAAAAAAAGTAGTCTTTGTGCTTTAATGTAGGCATAAGAATATAAGGTATCAAGACAATCCATTTGAATAATTGTAGTGATGTAAACCAAGGATGCCCTATTTCTAATGGTAGACGATATTAGAGAGAATACCCCCCTTAGGATCATATTTAAACTAAGAGTGGTGTAGATATTTAACCATAAAATGTTTTATGAGGATCATGCACACACAAGGTTGAGAGGCTTTTTGACATATATTTAAAGTTGATGGATTAAGTTTTTTGGATAGACTAGCAAAAAGGGTTTTTAAGTTGTGACATTTCAAAATTTCCCTCTTCATTGGCCCTCCTATCATGGCATAACTCTTTTCACTAGAGCTGTTTACTATTTTATTTTACAGATTCAACACGACTTTTTTCTCTTCTTGCTATAACAATGAAGTTGTACAAAGAATCAAATTTAAACACTCCTACTTTTGTCTAGATTTTTGACCTTAGATTCGAGATTTGATCTTTTGTACCACATATGTAAAGAGTTTGGCCTATCACTCAAAGAGTTAGAACTTCTCATTGAATTATTTGAATATAGTGTCTTTTTAGGACATGGGCATTGTTGGAAAATGTAAGGGAAAATCCACATACATTGGACACAATAGAGCATAACACGACCAAGTGGATGTTCAATGCAACTTATTGTGGGCATAATTGAGACTAGGGTGATCTATTCAAACACACTTGAGTTGTTTGTGATACTTTAATATGATTGTGAATATTAAGAAGTAACAATGTGGAGATCGTTGAGTGCTGATAGCTAGGAGTAGAAAAGTCAGTGTGGCTTAGTATTGATGAATTGACATCTAATGCTGAGCTAGCATAAATTGATGACATGGATATGGTCAAGTCAAATTTGATCATTTTGTTCATTGGGAAGTATCATGATTTCGTGATCTAGTGAGAGTTGATAATTAACATAGTCTATCTTGATCACCCACCATATAACTATATATATGTAATGACCATATATGTCTGAGGTTGATTAGTAGATTAGATCAGTACATGAGATAATGTCATGAAGAAATATTGAATATTTAAGAGAGATCAATGAGCCAAAGTGATCAAGAAGCTTAGAGTGAGCATCAAGCTATAAGTAGTGTTAAAATTTGGGCAAGTTGTGCCAAATAGTCTAAGGTCTTATGTTTTCAAAGAGATACATGTAATCTATGCAACTATATTGTACTGTTATAGTTTTTTAGTTAACATAGTTAGCTTTTCTGCATTCTACAAGTTCATCTATTTGTATGCAATATTTCATGTACAGGTTGTAACATCTATTATGGTAACCTTTGATGTTGTAAACACTGTTTAAGATTGGATTATGTAGAGGACCTAAGTAAATTGTTCATACATTGCCTCATGTTGGTTAAATTGCAAGGCATCTTTAACGATGCATGTGAGAGAGTTAGGATTCTTGATAGTGGAGAAATTACTAAGATTGGTATTGCATTCCTTTTAAAATCACAGTGAGTCCAGAGGAAAGTTAGAAAACAAACTGGCATTGGGTATGTGCTTCTAATACTCATACCTCATCTAGGTGGGTATCCAACATGGGTAGATTCTAAATTTCTTCAAAAAGTTTTATTCCCTATGATATAAGTCTAATGGTAAGGAAACTTCTAGATGGTTGAATGAATGTCTAACTGTCCTAAATTTCATTATCTAAGGAAAATCCTAACGACCAAATTTTTATAGTGTGCTCAAAATTGATTATTGCCTTGTTCCTTGAACCAAGATCAATTTTTCTAGCTCTAATTGTGTCAAAGGTTATCAATCAATATGGGCTTATTCCTATGACCACATAATTTCTTGTTGGTGTTAATTGAGCTTGCCCACTGGTGTAATGAGTTTTCATCATGCTTTCATAAGGACCTTTGCATGGGTGCAAGTGTAGAACTTAGTGTTGATGCAAAAATTAGCATGGTGTTGGCATGGATACTTGGTAAAGTTTCATTGAGACACTTTTCTAAGGATGAGCATCAATCATCTAATCTATATTTCTCCTCTCTTCATTAATCTTCCTTTCCTATAGGTAGGTAGCAAATTAAGTGATAAGATTATGACACATACCTCATGGATTGGTAAGGTGTGTATGTTGTGCAAAGCATTTTTTTCAATACTTTTGTCCTAACTTTAGGACTTTACACTCATTAAATGGGAACGAGGGTAATGGAAAAGTTCTTATCCCAATAAATTTTGATTTCTCCATTATTTTTCTAAATTATCCTTTCTTCATAGTTATTTCTTGTACTTCACTGAAAACATGACATCACGCAACTTGAGAAGAGTGAGCAAAGATTTGATCAAAACTTTCTCCTTCATTTCAATTATAAGAGTTATAGTCATTAAATTTTCTTTTCATAACTTGGAATCAATAAATTTTGATTTCTCTATTTTTCTAAGTTATTCTCTCTCCATAATTATTTCTTATCCTTCTATGAAGAGAAGACATCATGCAACTTTAAAAGAGTAAGTGAGGATTCAATTCAACCTTAATCTTTCATTTCTAATAGAAGTGTCATAATTACTACTTTTTCTTTTTACAATGAGGGATACATAAATTTGATTTCTACATTTTTCTAAGTGCTCGATTTTTTCACTTGACTGAAGTAGTCATGCTCCCAAACTTTCCAATATTATCCTTCTAAGTCTCTTGTAAATAAACCCCAAATATAATGATAAGAAGGGGGCTTCCTTTTAACTACCCATTGATACAATTTATGGGGTTTTATCTCAAAGTTCAAAGTTGTCATGTGAATCCTTTGCTTATCATTGATAATATTATGTAGTTCAAAATATTGCTCTATTTGGTTCACCCAACTAAAGACCTCGATTGTTCCATCAAACTTCCTTAATTCAACCCTGGGAATGTTCACTCCTTTTGGAGACCATCCATAAGTAACTCCATTATTGGAGTTAAACCCCCCTAGAAAATTCTTATTATTGGAAAGTTGTTCAACCTGAATACTACCTTTATTTTCATGAATCCCTTCAAACACTTTAACAATTTTAGGGAACCTATCATTTAAGGCTTCCATAATCTTCTATTCCATTTGTTTCAACTTTTGTTCCATCGTTCTTTTCATCTATTCCTTATTTTCATCCATCTTCCTTTCCATCAATTCCTTATTTGCATATGTCTTTCCTTCCATTTATGTTTGAGTATTAATCAAATCAACCTTTTCCATTGATTTATCATTCAATTCGTTGATTTGAGTGTTCAATTTGGATAACTGGTTTTGTATCTCCTCATTTTTTTCCAGGGGTCATGGAGGCTTTTTGGAGGTTTAAATGGTGAAGTAATTTTTGGATCTTTATTTTGAGCCATGGAAAAAAATCTCTAAATTGTTTTTTTAAAATGAGTTTGCTAACCACGGAAAAATCTCTTAAAATCACAAAAAATAACTTGTGCAAAGAGCTTAACTTCCACAAATAGTATATCATAAAATATAATGATCAAAATCTGAAAAAATTTCCACATATACTTCATTGTGTCAAATCAAGATTCTCAAAATTTCAGAGTCTGAAACTTCACTGAAAAAAATTACAGCGAAAATGCCAAGATAACTAATTTCAAGTTTATTCACAAACCTTATATTCCATGGACTATATCTCCAAAATTATAGAAAAAATAACCTAAAAGTTTGACCACATGTACTCTGATTTTTTTTCTTAGTCTCCACAAAATTTCACTATCTGAAACCTCCGAGAAAAAAGTTATAGTGAAAATACCAAGATGACTCGTTTAAAACTAAATTCAGGATGAGTCAAAAACCCTATCTTCTATAGGATATATCTAGGAAAGTATAACGACCCAAAACCTAAATGTTTTACCAGAGATACTTTGATATGTCTCCTAAGAAACCTCCAAATTTCACTATCTGAATTGTCCCAAAAACAAAGTTATAACGAAAATTCCAAGATGACTCGCTTGAAGCAGGAAAGCCCTAGGATCGATGCTCTGAAACCAAATGTTAGGAACCAATGCCTTGAGAATGATAAAAAATTCAATGAATAATAGTCCACTTTGAGGGGGAAGCCTCCTTTTACAATACATTAAATGTAAAAGATGAGATAAGATGATCCTAAGACCAGGTCTCCTTGGTGTATGTATATAGGAGATAAATTGTACAATTATAATGAAATTATACGATGTAGGGTTCTAGCCTACATACAAATATAACACTAGAATTGTAATAATTCAATATCTAGGGCTTAATAAGGGGTTTTATACTTAACATGGGGCTTTGTCTAGGGATTAACATACAATTTACTTCATTATGTTCTATATCCAACCTAAAACAATTGATCATTGAATACATCCCCCAAACAAATTAGAGCAAAAATGGTAAGATGACTCATTTGAAAGACCCCAAGCCCAAGGACCGTTGCTCTCATACCAAATATTATAGACAAAATACGCCAAATAAAATAAAAGTACAAAGAATAATTAACTACTTGCCTCCAAAAAGATAAATAGTGAATGAATAAGAAACTTCTTCAAGGGGGTAACCTCCTTTTACAATATATCAAATGCAATGAGATGCTTATTCAAATGAATCTCCTTTATTTATAAATAGGAGATAAAGAGAGAATGATGTAACCTACACTCTAGGATGACCTAACTATAACTAATATAACAATAATGAATGAGGGTTGGGAACATAATAAAGGAATATTGAGCAGGGGAGAACTATTCAAAATTTGATGAGGATAAAAATCACTAAAGGAGTGAAGGTAATAAATTACTCTCAATTTGTCAGCGACACTCTCTTAATTAATGGGTATTCCATGGAAATTGCTAATATTTTCAAAAAAGTGTTGGACACATATCTTGATACCTATTAGGGGAAAGTAAAAAAAATCCAAAAGTAACATATATGGATGGAATTCCACCCCTCAAACATTGTAACAAATAGTTAGGGCCGCATATTTTTTTCTAGCAAGACATTAGATGATGATTAGGTATCTAGGGATCCCAGTTACCTTAAGACACTCAAAGGTGGTTAATTGGATGCAATTCTATAGAAAATGAAATCCAAAATAGGTAAATGGGGGTCATAATGGATTAATCTAGCTAGCAAGTTCATGTTGATTAAATCCACTTTGTCAGCTCTTTCGATCTATCAAGGCTCAACTCTATTGGTGCTAGTAGGAATTATGTAGATGATTAGAAAGGATTTAAGAATATTCCTTTGGCAAAGGAGAAATACAAATAGTAAAAAAATCCATCTAGTAAATTGGGCAATTGTGAGGACATGACTAAATAGAGGTGGACTAGCGATCAAAGACCCCCTCTTGATGAATTTGGCATGAGGTGATAAAATTCTATGGAGGCTGGTTATAAAGAAGGAGTGACAGAAAGATGCAATTCACAAGAAGTGTATGATCAGAGGTAGACTTAGAAGTATGGATTACCCTCTCCTTGAGATTAGTGGTTCCCCTATTTGGTGCTTATGCAAGGCTACATCTCCATTATACAAGATCATCTGTCATGGGTTCCTAGAAAAGGGAAACTTATTTGGATATGTGAAGACAAAATTTTGGGATTCCCCCCTCTTTCAAAACCATCATTATTAGGAATTAAGAATTAGCTAATTGAGTATTAGATTCGTACTCTATTTTATTTATCAAGCTTGGAACATTTAGACTCTAAAAGGTAGATAGGATGGAAAACTCTCCATCCGCCTGATAACCTCAAAGTCCAATTTATATCTCTATATTCTTATATTTTTGGAGTAAATCCTATGGGAAAAGAAAAAAATGATTATTCGAGATGGGGGATCACTAGTGGACCTTATACTATCAAGCAAGGGTATTTCCTCATATTGGCTTCACTCGATCTTTACCCACAACTGATAATCTGGAAATGGATATGGAGTGCAAATTGTATCCCAAAAGTTTTCATTTTCTATCGAATCATGGTGCAAGGGAAACCTCTAATGGTAGAGAATGTCAAAAAGTAGGGTAACTTAGTCCCATATAGGAGTCCTCTATGCATGTTTCCCCTATTTGGAATTTATGCAAGGTTCCATCTCCCATTATACAATATCATCTTTCATGGGTTCTCGAAAATGGGAAAATTATTTGGATATGTGAAGATAAAATTTTGGGATGCCCCCTCTCTTTGAAAACCCATCATTATCAATCATTATCAATCATTAATAATTCATTATCTAAGCATTATATCCATACTCAATTTGATTTATCAAGCTAAAAGCATTTAGACTCTAGAAGGTGGACATGATGGAAAACCCTTCACCCCCCTAACAACCTCAAAGATTAAAGTATATCTCTATATTCTCATATTCGTGGAGCAACTCCTATGGGAAAATATGACAAGAATTCTTAAGGATAGGGACTAATGGGTAGATCTTATACTATCAAACAAGACCATTTCCTCAAATGGCTACACTTGACCTTCCCCCATAATTGGTAATCCGGAAATGGATATGAAGCGAAGATTGTCTCCCAAACATTCATCTTTTCCATTGTATAATGGTATAAGGGAAACCTATAATGTCTAAGAATTTGAAAAAGTAGGGAATCTCAAGCCCATCCAAGTTCCCTCTATACCTTGCAATGGCAGAGACAATCAAACACTTTCTCTTGAACTATGAATTTACCCATAAGGTATGGACAATTACCTTTGAATATGTAGGATGATTAATCTCAATTCCTCATAAATGGAGGCACATGTTCTTAACATGGGAGGCTTCATACCATGGCACTCTAACTTATAAGAAGCTTCTCTAAAGAGCTTGGCTTGCTATGCCAAAATGCATTTCTTGGAAAATATGGTTCGTTGAAAATCACACCATACTTCACAAAGAAACCCTCACCCTCAAGGGAGTAACCAATCAAACATGAGGGATTCTACATGATATTGTCTAATCCAATGTATTAGGAAATTTTTCTTTATCAAGCTATGAAGTTGAGGAGAAGGCCTAGATTGAACTTATGATTCCAAGATCAACCATCACCTTGTGAGATTTAGATCAGAAAACTAAATTCGTCCCATAAATGGTAGCTAATATTAGGGAATCATGAATTCCAATAGTGGATATAGGACATGAATCAATGTATATTATCCTTTGATGGTGCATCCAAAGAAAATATAGGAGTGGAAGGTGTGGGACTAGGGGGGTGTCATCTATTACCCCATTGGAAAAAAATAAGTAGGGTATGCATAGGGTCTAAGGAATGCATCCAACAATGAGGTGGAAGCAATAACAACATTCAAAGGCCTAGTCATGCTAAGGGAGAAAGGTGTTGGTAAAGTGATAGAAATCAAGGATTGTTCAATAGTGATATGATCACTGTTTCATCAAATTCGCCTCCAAAACTTTAGAATATCTCATCTAACACAAAGGACTATTTCATTGGTGTAATACTTCACAAAATTTAATTTGTTATGGGCTTTGTGATCACAAAATAAGGAGGTTAGCACTCAAGCCAACCTAGGAGTGAGTTTGAACAAAGGTTTAGTTAAGGTAAATTGGGGGTTTCATATTTCCTTTTCCTCCCTTGAAATGGCCATTTATTATGAAGGTTAAGAAACACAAAAACAAGTGCCCCATCATGCAAGCACAAAGAGATGAGGATTTAAGGATGCCACAATGCCCATTACTCCATACCACTCTCCCACCAATGTGTAACTTATGAGTACTACAATGGGTGAATTGGAAAATGTGTGTGGGTTTATTGTTATGTTTGTTCTAGAAGCACTCAACAACATTGATTCCACTCCTATTCTCGGCCCTTACAATGTTGCAGCACTAGTAGCAAGCAAAGGTGCACTGGTCTAGGAAGAATTGGGTGAGATTCTACCAGATTCCAAGGAAATACTTTTTAGTTCTTTGGTATGGGTGACCCAATCTGGAACTGTCCCTTCTCTTCAATAGAAATGGGCTAATGCCATTGTAGGCATAAATGACACGTCTTGTGTGATATCAAAAAGGTTCAATGGGGGGTTAAGCATTGTGAGCATGAGGTTGTTGAATCCAAGTGTTGTGTGATAATTTTTTTCATTCAATGGAATTACTGATAGGAGGATTGTGATAGGAAATTGAAAGTAGAGAACAGGGTAAGGGACCAAAGTGTAGTGAAAAATGCAATCCAATTGTTGGAGCTTAAGGAAATGGAGAATGAGGTCATCACCTTCATGCATATTTATATACATAAGTTTCTAGAGATAGAGTCTCATCTTGGTTCTCTAAAATCCCTGGTTGGTATAATCTCATCTCACCTCCATCTCCCATAGGAGATGGTTTTGTCTCCTCCCCTTCAAATTTTGTGTTTGTTGGGGACTCCCCACTCTACAACTTTTTGTGGCCAATGATGAGGATTTGGGAATTTAACACTCTTCTTAACTTAAACTAGAGGATCATATAGGTGAATGCAAACCTATGGAAAAATTTGACATGGAAATGTGCTCAATGAAAGAAGCTTTAGAGACTCAAGCAGGACTGAATGTTGACACCATTATCATGCATAATTTCCAGTTTATTTTCTATATCCATTATGTTTTTTCATGTATTTTTGTTGTTGTTTCAGTTTGTAAGGTAGTATACCTACCAAGAGTACAAATATTGGAGTAGGATAGGAAAGAATATGGATTTTTTGATGAAATATTGTATCTTTCAATTCCCAGGTTGCAACCAAACTCAACTTTTTTTTTGTATTACACCACTATCCAATTTGGCCACAACTAAAATATATCCATTATTGTGAAAAAAAAAATCATACATAATATGGTACATTAGTTCCTATATAAAAACTACAAATAATGTGGCACACTAGGTTTGGTACATAAAAAAAAGTTAAATATATATTGGTGCATTGGGTTTACTACCCTAGACTCATATCAATGTATTGTTGTATTTTGGTGTGTGTACCCTCACCTTATTGGTGTTGCATTCAAGCATCTTGAACACGTCATGGGATCCAAATAGGTAGTACCACATGGACCTTACAATGTGTTTAGGTTATGTAGATTCATTGATAATGGTGTGAGGTACACACCATGCCACAACTCAATATATAGTTGTGTGTTGGTGCATGTACATTACACAAATTATAGTGCATCTAAGCGACATGAACACATTGTGGTATCCAATTACATTACCAGTTGAACCCTAAAGTGCATTCAAATTAAATAGACACATCATTGACAATGTGGGGTATGTGCATGGTCACGCAAATGTGTGATAACACATGTTCCCTACATGAATTATAATCCATCTAGCCAACCTGAAGGTGCCACAAAGTTCAACTAGATTATCACTTAGATCTCATGGTGCTTTCTCATTGACTAGACTTATCAATATCACTACGGGTGTTGTAGGATACTTGTACCTTGTAGAAGTTACCTCCCTTAGGCTCTTCCTAGACCTAAGACAAAAATAGAGACACAAACTGTAGACTTTCCTAGATCTGAATCACACATGAATAGATATATGAGATAACAGGATAAGAAACCTACTTGGTAATTCAATGGTTGTCCCTGCATGCTCCTTAGTTGTTTTCTCTGTTGAATATGTCCTTCACTTTCATGAATGTGAACCTGCACACACAGAAGCACAAACGAATACCTCTCACAAGATCAAATATAACATGTATGAATTAATAAAAGATCTAATAATATAGCATGAAATCATGAAAATATTAACTCTCTATAAGAATCATAATAACCATATACAATTCAATAGAGGGGAAAGTCATGTGTATCTTCTATTAATAAAATAAAAGGCTTACAACTTACAATCAAATGACTTGATGAAGCTCTTCTCAATCTCCTTTCCCAATCTCTATGATCAAT
>ML779833.1:1780280-1802935 GCA_009831015.1 Picea engelmannii | reverse complement strand
GGGATCACTAGTGGACCTTATACTATCAAGCAAGGGTATTTCCTCATATTGGCTTCACTCGATCTTTACCCACAACTGATAATCTGGAAATGGATATGGAGTGCAAATTGTATCCCAAAAGTTTTCATTTTCTATCGAATCATGGTGCAAGGGAAACCTCTAATGGTAGAGAATGTCAAAAAGTAGGGTAACTTAGTCCCATATAGGAGTCCTCTATGCATGTTTCCCCTATTTGGAATTTATGCAAGGTTCCATCTCCCATTATACAATATCATCTTTCATGGGTTCTCGAAAATGGGAAAATTATTTGGATATGTGAAGATAAAATTTTGGGATGCCCCCTCTCTTTGAAAACCCATCATTATCAATCATTATCAATCATTAATAATTCATTATCTAAGCATTATATCCATACTCAATTTGATTTATCAAGCTAAAAGCATTTAGACTCTAGAAGGTGGACATGATGGAAAACCCTTCACCCCCCTAACAACCTCAAAGATTAAAGTATATCTCTATATTCTCATATTCGTGGAGCAACTCCTATGGGAAAATATGACAAGAATTCTTAAGGATAGGGACTAATGGGTAGATCTTATACTATCAAACAAGACCATTTCCTCAAATGGCTACACTTGACCTTCCCCCATAATTGGTAATCCGGAAATGGATATGAAGCGAAGATTGTCTCCCAAACATTCATCTTTTCCATTGTATAATGGTATAAGGGAAACCTATAATGTCTAAGAATTTGAAAAAGTAGGGAATCTCAAGCCCATCCAAGTTCCCTCTATACCTTGCAATGGCAGAGACAATCAAACACTTTCTCTTGAACTATGAATTTACCCATAAGGTATGGACAATTACCTTTGAATATGTAGGATGATTAATCTCAATTCCTCATAAATGGAGGCACATGTTCTTAACATGGGAGGCTTCATACCATGGCACTCTAACTTATAAGAAGCTTCTCTAAAGAGCTTGGCTTGCTATGCCAAAATGCATTTCTTGGAAAATATGGTTCGTTGAAAATCACACCATACTTCACAAAGAAACCCTCACCCTCAAGGGAGTAACCAATCAAACATGAGGGATTCTACATGATATTGTCTAATCCAATGTATTAGGAAATTTTTCTTTATCAAGCTATGAAGTTGAGGAGAAGGCCTAGATTGAACTTATGATTCCAAGATCAACCATCACCTTGTGAGATTTAGATCAGAAAACTAAATTCGTCCCATAAATGGTAGCTAATATTAGGGAATCATGAATTCCAATAGTGGATATAGGACATGAATCAATGTATATTATCCTTTGATGGTGCATCCAAAGAAAATATAGGAGTGGAAGGTGTGGGACTAGGGGGGTGTCATCTATTACCCCATTGGAAAAAAATAAGTAGGGTATGCATAGGGTCTAAGGAATGCATCCAACAATGAGGTGGAAGCAATAACAACATTCAAAGGCCTAGTCATGCTAAGGGAGAAAGGTGTTGGTAAAGTGATAGAAATCAAGGATTGTTCAATAGTGATATGATCACTGTTTCATCAAATTCGCCTCCAAAACTTTAGAATATCTCATCTAACACAAAGGACTATTTCATTGGTGTAATACTTCACAAAATTTAATTTGTTATGGGCTTTGTGATCACAAAATAAGGAGGTTAGCACTCAAGCCAACCTAGGAGTGAGTTTGAACAAAGGTTTAGTTAAGGTAAATTGGGGGTTTCATATTTCCTTTTCCTCCCTTGAAATGGCCATTTATTATGAAGGTTAAGAAACACAAAAACAAGTGCCCCATCATGCAAGCACAAAGAGATGAGGATTTAAGGATGCCACAATGCCCATTACTCCATACCACTCTCCCACCAATGTGTAACTTATGAGTACTACAATGGGTGAATTGGAAAATGTGTGTGGGTTTATTGTTATGTTTGTTCTAGAAGCACTCAACAACATTGATTCCACTCCTATTCTCGGCCCTTACAATGTTGCAGCACTAGTAGCAAGCAAAGGTGCACTGGTCTAGGAAGAATTGGGTGAGATTCTACCAGATTCCAAGGAAATACTTTTTAGTTCTTTGGTATGGGTGACCCAATCTGGAACTGTCCCTTCTCTTCAATAGAAATGGGCTAATGCCATTGTAGGCATAAATGACACGTCTTGTGTGATATCAAAAAGGTTCAATGGGGGGTTAAGCATTGTGAGCATGAGGTTGTTGAATCCAAGTGTTGTGTGATAATTTTTTTCATTCAATGGAATTACTGATAGGAGGATTGTGATAGGAAATTGAAAGTAGAGAACAGGGTAAGGGACCAAAGTGTAGTGAAAAATGCAATCCAATTGTTGGAGCTTAAGGAAATGGAGAATGAGGTCATCACCTTCATGCATATTTATATACATAAGTTTCTAGAGATAGAGTCTCATCTTGGTTCTCTAAAATCCCTGGTTGGTATAATCTCATCTCACCTCCATCTCCCATAGGAGATGGTTTTGTCTCCTCCCCTTCAAATTTTGTGTTTGTTGGGGACTCCCCACTCTACAACTTTTTGTGGCCAATGATGAGGATTTGGGAATTTAACACTCTTCTTAACTTAAACTAGAGGATCATATAGGTGAATGCAAACCTATGGAAAAATTTGACATGGAAATGTGCTCAATGAAAGAAGCTTTAGAGACTCAAGCAGGACTGAATGTTGACACCATTATCATGCATAATTTCCAGTTTATTTTCTATATCCATTATGTTTTTTCATGTATTTTTGTTGTTGTTTCAGTTTGTAAGGTAGTATACCTACCAAGAGTACAAATATTGGAGTAGGATAGGAAAGAATATGGATTTTTTGATGAAATATTGTATCTTTCAATTCCCAGGTTGCAACCAAACTCAACTTTTTTTTTGTATTACACCACTATCCAATTTGGCCACAACTAAAATATATCCATTATTGTGAAAAAAAAAATCATACATAATATGGTACATTAGTTCCTATATAAAAACTACAAATAATGTGGCACACTAGGTTTGGTACATAAAAAAAAGTTAAATATATATTGGTGCATTGGGTTTACTACCCTAGACTCATATCAATGTATTGTTGTATTTTGGTGTGTGTACCCTCACCTTATTGGTGTTGCATTCAAGCATCTTGAACACGTCATGGGATCCAAATAGGTAGTACCACATGGACCTTACAATGTGTTTAGGTTATGTAGATTCATTGATAATGGTGTGAGGTACACACCATGCCACAACTCAATATATAGTTGTGTGTTGGTGCATGTACATTACACAAATTATAGTGCATCTAAGCGACATGAACACATTGTGGTATCCAATTACATTACCAGTTGAACCCTAAAGTGCATTCAAATTAAATAGACACATCATTGACAATGTGGGGTATGTGCATGGTCACGCAAATGTGTGATAACACATGTTCCCTACATGAATTATAATCCATCTAGCCAACCTGAAGGTGCCACAAAGTTCAACTAGATTATCACTTAGATCTCATGGTGCTTTCTCATTGACTAGACTTATCAATATCACTACGGGTGTTGTAGGATACTTGTACCTTGTAGAAGTTACCTCCCTTAGGCTCTTCCTAGACCTAAGACAAAAATAGAGACACAAACTGTAGACTTTCCTAGATCTGAATCACACATGAATAGATATATGAGATAACAGGATAAGAAACCTACTTGGTAATTCAATGGTTGTCCCTGCATGCTCCTTAGTTGTTTTCTCTGTTGAATATGTCCTTCACTTTCATGAATGTGAACCTGCACACACAGAAGCACAAACGAATACCTCTCACAAGATCAAATATAACATGTATGAATTAATAAAAGATCTAATAATATAGCATGAAATCATGAAAATATTAACTCTCTATAAGAATCATAATAACCATATACAATTCAATAGAGGGGAAAGTCATGTGTATCTTCTATTAATAAAATAAAAGGCTTACAACTTACAATCAAATGACTTGATGAAGCTCTTCTCAATCTCCTTTCCCAATCTCTATGATCAATATGACAATACAACTTTACTCTTTCTTTTCCCCACCTTTTCGCATGAGAAACCCCCAATATATAGGATGACATAGGTAGGATGGTGGATAAGTCTTAGACACTCAAAATAACAAGATTCTCGAGGTCATATTATGAGAAATCCAAGCCTTGATTGTATCTCTTTGTAACCAATCCTAATTGGGGAGTAACATACCCGGTCATGCCTTGAATCCTTGTAGTTCGCGATCGAATGCGGGTTGTAAGAGAGCAACTCACGACCATAAATTTTAGGTCATAAGTTGTAAAGAGACAACCTACGACTAGGCAAAAAGGTGATGGAAACTCAAGGGAAAAGTGACATAACTCAATGTATCAACCTGTTAACCTCTAGATGATGTCCATCAGGTGATTAGGTGGGAAATAATTGTATAACAACGGGGTAGAAGCACCAACACACAATTGTGTTAGTACATCAAATTTTCACTATTATCGATGCATCAAGTCAATGTCAATACACTATGGGATCTAGTTGGATTACAAGTTGATCTATACTACCAAGTTTATTGAACATGTCGCCAATGGTGTGGGGTACACACCATGAGGGTAAGGTGGAGCATAAGTTCTCTAAGACAAAAGTGGAGCACCACACATGTCAAAGAAATTGCATGAACCTACAAGACCATGATAATGATAATTAGGGGTGTGTGATGCTTTATAGTGAACCCATACTAAAATAAAATGTTGATTCTCCAAGGCCAAAGTGAATCATCAAGCTCTAAGACCAAAGTGGATCTATGGTGCACCAAGACCAAAGTGGATCTATGGTGCACCAAGACCAAAGTGGAGCAACAATGTATATTTGGTTTATTTCAATTCAATGCAAATTGATTATTGTGGATTCATGCACCTATACCATTCTGGAGCACTAGTTTGTTTTCCAACACCAAAGTGGAGCACTTATGTCTTTTTTAGCTTCCCCTCCATTTTCGTGAGCATGGATAATGAAGTGTTGATGCATGGACTAAAGGAGAGAACTATTATTCCAAGACCAAAGTGGAGCACCAATGTACCAAGAAGAAAGTGTAGCATTAATGTCTTTTTTGGGGGTTTTTCCATCTAATGCATATTGGTCATGGATCACTAGTCCATAGAACAAAGTGAAGAAATTTTTCACTAAGACCAAAGTGGAGCACCATGTTGATGGGTCTTAAATCCCTTGACTCAATAGTAAGAACCAAACCCACCACCGAGGCCCAATTAGACTCTGCAACGTTTAATAGTGGAATGGTTCTCCAGATCTTGCAATCCGGCCAAATTATCAATGGGATTTACGTTTTCTTGTGAAGGCTCTTCCTTCAGTTTGGACTATTCTCTTTTGTATATTTTCTCTTGGGTGGGACCGATATGAGATGTAAGCCGGTATAAACCAACTTGGAAACAAAAATGGAATTAAGCTTAACTAAGGGGAAGAGGTTGAACTTGGGATAACTCGCTTCTTAAGCATGAAGACGACAATTTTATACCACATGCCTAGTACTAATACATTTACCATGTGAGCATCCAATTACTATCTGAGATACTAACTACCAGAAATAAAACACATATGCAATGAGATAATGGCAAGAAAAATAATTCATCTACCAGAACCATTCATCACGTAATAACACAATGATTCATCTTCATCTTTAAAGCAAAGAACAACAAAACATTGCACCAGATAACTTGACAATAGAATTAATTGCTCTTACTCATTACAACATCATTCATGAAACATGATAGGAAATAGTTCTTCTCCAAGTCCAATCACACATGCAGTTAATGAAAATAACTTGTCTTTGGTCCAGAAGGACTTCTCAATTCAAAGCAACTTCAAAATAATTCTTAACAACCAGAAAGAAAGAGTTCTTGCCACAACCATCGACCTCTAACTAATTGGTCGATGTCTTTATTTATAATCTAAATTTCAACTGAAAACAACGACTAAGTGTAGTTTAAGCAAAGAAAAATACGCCATGTGGCGTCATCTTCTAACAGTTTCTTTAACAGTCAACTCAAGATAGTTCTTTGAAAGGATGGATTTTCTCATACTCAGACCAACTGATAAACAGTTTGTCACAGGTTTGAGCCCATGGAAACCGGTGCTGTTCCATTGGAGCCGCGTAGAATCCTCTGATCTCCACCGCATGCGCTCTGTACTTCACTAAACTGGTGTTTAACTGCTGTAGCATGGTTTGAGCCT
Source organism: Picea engelmannii (assembly GCA_009831015.1). NCBI lineage: Eukaryota > Viridiplantae > Streptophyta > Pinopsida > Pinales > Pinaceae > Picea > Picea engelmannii. Next base: position 1,796,677 of record ML779833.1, on the reverse strand, counting down.
TCATCGGATGTTCCATAAATATTTGCACTTGTCTTGGCGATGTATCAGTCACCTTGGCTATCTCTTCGACCCATAGTGAGTCTTGTTTGGAATGTGATCCGACTATGTTGCATAAATCGATGAAGTTGTTGGGGTCACCAAACTCGAAGAGTCCTATATCCTTCATTGCTTCGTTGATTTTACCCCAATGATTCTTGCATTTTGCCCATTGCTTTTGAATTTCTCTGTGCGGTTACTGGGACATCTTAGCCTAGTACTCAACCGATCGCTTCATACGATCAAGATTTCTTTTGCCCAACACTCGGATGCCGTGTTCTTCTTTATCTCGACCCAGCTGGACTGCATCGATGTATTCGAGTCTTTCTACGGCTTGCTGCGCCCTTTCATGCCATCGCTCCACATCCTTGCATGTTGCGAGTGCCATGAGAGTGTCTTCCTGGAGCTCGACTATCTTCGCAGTGAACAGGTGCCGCTCGTGTGTGAACCTATTGTAAACCGCTTCGAACTTGCTTCTCAGATAAACTACGGTCTGAGTGGTGCCCTTATAGTATTCAACCAAATGGCACAAATTCTCTAGCTCCTTCAAGGCAAAGACCAACTCTTTTTCATCCCGTTTAGCTTTGTCCAGGGTGGCATCCGAAATTGCCATCCCAGCGTCGATGAGCTCAGATGTTCTAGCATTTTCTATGTTTATCAAATCCTCCTCTGTGGTGACGAGGACAGAGTGATCCAACGTGATTCTCCTTTTCTTCATGGTTCTTTGGACGATGGCCCTCTTCTTTCAATCGTAGGAGATCGCATAGATATCGACCACCTCATCCACCGGTTCGAGAATCTGCTGATCACCCCATGTAAGTGTGTTTCCCATATTTTCAGCGGTGTATACTTGTTCCAGATCGTGTTCTTGAAATTTCTCATTATACTCTGAGGGCTCAGCCTCTGCTTGTTGCTTATCAGGGATCTGAGTATCAAGCGAAAAAGAGACGTTGGGAAAAGACCCAATACTCACTTGCTCGTGGGCAGTTGAATCGCTGACTTCCTTTTGTGGGGATCCTCCTTTTGGATCGTCCGGTTCTGACTTACCCTTCGAGCCGTCGGCTCGGGTCTCTGGCGCTTCGGGGTTCGTTCTGTCAGGAACATTTTCGGTTTCTTTTTCCTTTCATGGGATTTCATGGATCTGGACCTCGAGATTAGGAAAAGCAGCCTTCTCAGGTCCCTTTTCTTCTTGGATCTGCACAGGGGTCCCAAGAGATGTCTCTGGGCTCTCATCATCGCTATATATATTTATAAATTCACTCAAAGAATTAGGCGCGCCTGTTCCAACTGATACTCGGCCCGCATCTAGTTGAATCGTCGCACCTGTCAGAATTCCGACCGACGACGTTGTGGAATCAGGGTTATTAGACCCGTTGTTATTACCAGGGTTTATGGAATCAGGGTCACTCACCCCCACTGGGATTTCTTTTGGACTTTCGATCGGACATTTTGGCACTACGATGAGCTCCGGGTTGTCCTACATCTGCTTCATTAGCCGCTGGGCCTGTTGATACATGAGTCCCCCCATCCCCTGCACATTTTGAACCTCAGAGAGATTCGTGTCTAGTATCGGGGCTACCTGGGCAATCTCCATCGATCCGATGACTCCGTTGGGTAATCCCACCGCTTCTACTGAGGTCATTTATTCTATGGTCTTGATGGTCTCCTGAACGTTTTTTTCAAGGACTGATGCTTGCTCATCCCAACTCAGAGCCTTGAATCTGGTTGCCTTGGGGTCTGCCATCCTTACGACCACTTCATTCCAGTCTTGAGAATTTTCGGTGAAGATCTCATCCTCAAATCTGTCATGGGCGTATGGCCAACAGGAAGATACTTGGGACACGTGCTTCGAAACTAAACCTTTAGGGTCGTGCTTGCGAAAGCGGCCAGTCTGGAATCGAAACTCCAATTGGATTAACCCTTCTTTCTTGGCCTGAGCTGTGTCTTTCACCATGTAGAAACCAACATGAAACCCATAAGGTATGAAGGCCCACTTCTTATCCTTTACCAAAGTAGCATTGTACCCTTGCAGGATGGTCTGATAACATATTTCCCCTACTATTAGTCGATCAGGGACATAGATAGGTAGTAGATGAGGTGCTCTGATGGCGCCGAAAACCCTGATGTAGGTGTCATGCTCATCCAGATACCAGTGGCCAATCTTCAAATAATCTTTTTGGCTGCGTCTGACAACCTTAGACATTCCTTTTTGAATAGAAACAAGTAAATGTGTGTGATAAACTGGTCGCAGATGAGAGAATAGGATTTCTTGTACATGTTCTCCCAAAAGATGCCGAAATAAACATGGACCGGGAGCTCTGAGGTCTGCTAGTTTAAGTTCATTCCAGTGAAAGCATTTATGGCGCAAACGACGTCCAAAAGATAAGACGCCATGTAAAAGGATGGGGTTTCTCCCTCTTTCGACGTTTGAGCTTGTCGTATGCAAGTGCTGAGATGTTTGGAGATGATTGCACCCCAGTTGAAACCTATTCCAGAAATGGCCATGGTATATGCTAGAGGCATCCAAGATTCTGAAAACCTGGAGCAATATTTTTCCCCATGCAATCTGCAGAGGAGAGCCATTAGATAGATGTAAGGTTCTCTAAGGTTGGTTGTCGGGTACTAGCTGGAGGTCTGATTGGTGAATTTTTTATCCTCTCTCCACCAGGAAGTCATCGCCTTACTGGTATCATGCTTCTCATAGAAGCTCAAAACAAAATCATTATTCAACCGCTCTTCCAACTCTCTGAGCTTGTAATAATTTTGCACTTCTAATGGAAGGAAAACACCAACACACCCTCTATTGTCGTCATTAATCAAACATTTTTGTGTGTTAGTGTGATCAATAAGCCATTTCAAGAGTTCAATGCAAGGAAATACCGGAGTCCTGCTTGCCACCATGTGTAGATACGCCTTTCGAACATTCAGGAGGACTTCATCGTCGAGTCTTCTTGTATCAGGATCGCTGTGCGGAGTATATTTGGGTAGTTCTTTCCACTTAATCTTCCTGAAATTTCTTCCCAATGCAAGGATACTGTCTTGGTCCCAATGTTCGCCTCTGTGTCTCCAAAGGCCGGGGGTTGATCGAAAGCTTTCTTGGTGGCGGTTTTGATGACGGGCACCAGTTTTGGAGCGAATTCCAATTGTCTCGCCACCGTTAGGGAGGAACCTTCTCCCAAATCTGGTTCCTGTAGCTTTGGAGCTCTCAGAGATTTCTTGGTGGTGGGTTTCTTCGGAGGCATCGTTCCTGTGACCAAAAACAATCTTTAGGCAGGTGTGCAGTGTGACATTGGATAAAGCGTATGAAACGAAGCATAAAACATCCATAGACCGGTACATACCTATAACGCTTGCTAAACTGTTGTTTTTATACTCATTGGACCTTGGAATTTATCCCCAGACTGCTCGTTTCTCTCCTCTAGATGATCCAGATTCCTTAGTGCACAGAATAACCTTGTTTTCAATGACTTAGAGAATATAACGGGAGAGATCCTACTAGTCGTATCAACCAGTTAATACGAGTAATGGGTGAAATTCAAAACAATCTACCGCCGAAACTCTGCAAATAAATTCTACATGGGTTGATGGCAGAGGCACGAGGGGGAAGCATTGTATTGGCAGGTTCCAAGTGTCCTTTGATTCGTGCATGAATTAGTAGTTAGTGCGATATTTTGGAATTAATTAACCTTTAAATGCATCGTATCTAGCGTATCTCAGAGCAAAAAAAAACATCCCATCGCGTCGTCTTGTTAGTGGGTAGATCAGGAATCAACAATATTCTCATGCATGTTTTCGTCGGTATCCTCCTGAAAAAAATTTCGATGCCGAAAACGTCTCGGAGGTCGACGATTATTATTTCATCTTTCGTTCAATGCTTATTCTTTTAACCTTTCCCCGATGCTGAATTGATCGGTCATCGATGACATTCTTGGTGGTGCTTGTCACAAAATAAATTTTGCGTTTTCCGATGCCAACGAAGATCGGGGCTCGGCAACTTTGGTTCTATCTAGTGTTCTCTTTCACGCTTAATCCTTCCCGATGCCGAAATCCTTAAGCACGTTCGGGAAAACCTTGATTGCCATTTCTCTAATTTAGATATTAGTCTTTTAAGTTAATGATTTTCACATGTCCAAGCAAGCTTTTAAAGATGTAATGAGAAGCAAAATGATAAGCAAATGACACATTTTCCATATTAGACAATTCCAAAAGATAAAGTGGTACCCAAAAAGTAAAATTTTACGTAGACTTTTTAGGGTGTGTTGAGTGCTCAACACACCGATGACTTTTTGGGTTATTAATGCTTCAATGTGCATGGATCATGGAGCATAAATGCACCATTGTATTAAGTGCACTAGTGCCCCTGTGTCAAATTGGTGTACTAAGGTTCATTTTCCACAAAATCTTCGTTCACCACCTTTGTAAAACCTCCCCTAAAACCCTTCACACATGAGCGACTTTAAAAACACCTTTGCTAAAACCTTGTTTCCTAGTTGTGAATTTTGCTAAGGCAAAAACCACCAAAGCTACTTTAAGGGTCAAGATAAGCATATGCCCCTCCTAAATGGCTTGAATCTTTGTAGGGTTCATACAAACACCCTCTATAGAGATAATATGGACAAGAGATTCCAAGGAAGTCTTAGCAAATTCACACTTAAATTCTTTGGTATAAAGATTGTGTTATATTAAAGATGTTACTACAAGGTCCAAGTGCTCCATATGCTCTTTGAATGTTCCACAATATACGAGGATGTCATGAAATAAGACTGGGACAAGCTTGTAGAGATACTTATTGAAAACTTTGTTCATTAACCTTTGAAATGTAGCATGAGCATTAAAAGGATAAAGTATCTTATTAAGATCCACTTAAACCAATTTGGCTTGTGAGACATGTGTTAATCCCTTTTGGTAATGGATGGGAACCAACTTCAAGAGGTCAAAGACCTTCCTTTCGAATTAGAGTAAATTTGAGTCTAAAATGTGTCTCCTAAGGAAAATATTAAAATAGAAAATCATATGCCACATCACACTAAGTTAGAGGTGTTATTGAAGGTTAATCTATATTGTCTCATTAATGATAGCGACCAAGTAAGTTGGGTTAATGTAGAGTTAATAAGTGAGAGTGATAAATAATAATAAAAGTTCACAAGTACTTCCCCTCATTTCAAGGATGATACCCAAGGTAAGTGAATCAACATGGCTCTCGAAGTCATTACAATAATATACTCGTTAAGAGCTCAACATGTCACATGCGGAAATTGAACCTATGTGAGGAGGACAACAATCATTCCTCCCAACCACCTAAGCTAAACCTAGTTGACACAATTGTTTAAATATATTATTACTTTTTTTATATACTTAATAATAAATTTAAAACTAAAAAACAAAATTAATCAAATAATAATAATTTTTAAATAATAATGTATACTTCTTAAAAATATTTTATAAAATATATAATTCATTATTATATATAATATAATTGATTAATTATTAGATATTGAATATCACATATAATTGGTAATTGGTTAGTGGTTAATTATTATATAATATAATATATAACAATTAAAGAGCTATAATATACTAATATAACTTGTTAGTTACAACTAACACTATAATACAATATATATTATAATATATTAGTTATAATTTGTTGCAATTAATGAAATACAATATATAATATACTATATTATTTATTATAATTATATAATTTATTAGTTTAACTAACTAATTAAATTATATAATATTAGTTATAATTAATGAATAATATAATATAATATATATATATATAGTTAGTTACAACTAATGAGTTATACAATTTGAGTGGGTCTATACAACCCGGGCCTAATGGTTAAGAACATGTGTTTCCTCATAAAAGATCACAAATTCAAATCCAGAGGGGTAGAGTATGTATACCTCCATAGACTTTACCCCTCAAATCAATAGGTTGGCCCTGACCTTAAAAAGAAAAAAACAGAAATAAATATTATATATTAAATATTAAACATTATATAATATAGTATTATATCATATATAAAAGATGTTAAAATATCTAATTTATTGTTTTATATATTTATTTATTATATATAGTTTTTCTTATAAAATAATTAATAATATAAAATGTTTACGTATTTTTAAGTGAATCCATTCATTATGATTTGAATTAATATAAGATTTAACTTCAAAAGCATTGGAAGTGGTGATAATATCAAATACTCTATATTTATTATTTCAAGAATATTTATCATAACTTGAGATGATCTTCTAAAATCTCAACAAGGTGAGGTTTATATGTAGTTCATTATCACCAAATAAAAATAAGACTCAAAATCATCTTTGACTTTTATAATTCTAACTCAACATTTTTTTTCTTATGAGGCCCATTTTAAACCCAAATTTACTTTAGTTGGCACACACACAAGGGATTTACCACTGTTAGGATTTGAACGTAGGTTTTTTGTATGGTAGTACCCCATCCCAACCACTAAACCACCAAACCACAATACAATGGAATTAGTAGTGACCCTAAAATGTCTTGGATGCATTCTTATCTTGGTCATGGAACTACATATGTATATGATTATAACTGAAACAAATGTTAGTCTTAGAAAAAAATCTCTCACCATGTATTTCATCCATCAAATCGTCAATGCAAGGCACATGGAGTTGATCTTAATAGTGGTTCGATTGAGTGCTTTATAATCAATACAAGGTGACAAGAGCCATATTTTTCCACATCAGGATGACATGAGAAACATAAAATCTCTTAATGAGAGTGATGATTTTACCTTCGAAGAGTCCCCCCATAACCCTTACAATCTTTGATTTATGAAGTGAGCATAATAATGGGGACAAACCACTATGGAGCATTGAGTGGCCTCGATATCAATAACTTGTTCCATACCTTTGTCAAGTGGAAGTTTTGTGGGCATTTCTTAAAAGACACCTTATATTTCTAGAGTAGAGTAGAGAGGCCCAAAATATGAGTTCATTGAGATGGATCTATCTCCATACAATACAAGAAAGTTATGAACCCAACATGGCTCTTCTTCAAAAGTATGGACATGATTTTAAAGTCAGTAGCCTATATGCTTTTAGGTGACATGCCTTTGATAGTGTATTCTCGATTATCTTAGTGGAAGAGGAGGACGTTTTCTTGGTGGTTAGCAGAGTAGGTCCCTCAGAACTAAGGTCGTTAAATGTTCACAACAACATTTACTCCTACAATATGTGTGACATAAAACTTATCCTTGAGGGTACTGTTTTCCACTACAAATTCCACCATGTGCACCATACTTTCACATCGAATGCATTTGTAGCTATGAGATTGATGGGGAATCATCTAGAAGTGTTAAGATAGAGGCCCAAACGTTTAACATGTTTCTCATTATTATGTTCATTGAATTGATAGAATCAACCAAAACAAGTGGTCTTTGTGTTTAATGTAGGCATACGAATATAAGGTATCAAGACAATCCATCTGAATCATTGTAGCAAAGTAGACCAAGGTTGCCCTATTTCTAATGGTAGAAGGGATTAGGGAGAATATCCCCCTTAGGTTCATATTTAAACTAAGAGCGGTGTAGATCTTCAACCATAAATTTTTTTATGAGGATCATGCACATGTTGATGTTTTTGGTAGCTACGAGAGGTATTCACCTCCAAGAGACCTCCTACAAATGATATCTTGAGAAGAGAAAACCCCAAATCACTTGCATTGAGAGATAATGGTACAAGTCGACCCTATTGAGTAACGACTAATTTATATTATGTTATAAATTAGCTTGTATGCAATTTGTACTAGTCCGCCCTATGTGAAAAGACACTTCCCCTCATTATATTGGACCTATATATATAAGTGCACCCTATCCTCATTTTTGGATACACACAAATTTCCCTCCTAACACATCTGAGGCAGCAACAAGAATACTAGTATGAGTGATCCAGATGGATGTCAAGATCAATGAGGCAACATAATTCAACCTGATTTGAGGCATTTATGAGACAACAAAATGGGCACATTTGTAACAACATCTATCTTTGTATTTGGGTGAATTTCTCTTGGATATCTTTCTGTAGCAGGTCTCCTGCTCTGCTCGGGGGTGGCACTTGAAGATGCCTATGGTTGGGTGGTAATGAAAGAGAATTGCCCATGGTTAAGCGATCAAACCCATTTTTTGTGTTATCTGTGCTTGGTTATTCTTCTTTAGGTCCTAATTATTTACTATAGTTAGTCTAGCAATAAAAAGTCAACATGGTTTCAGAGTGGTTCTTGAAGAATAACATTAGCACAACAAGGAAGGAGTTCTAGGGCTGTTGAAAGCCTTGTTGTTGATATAGAAGAAGGGGTCGAACCTGTTAAAAAACCAAGACCTTGTTTAGGGTCCTAGGTCGACTGCATGAATGAAGGAACCCTACTAGGGCTGCCACAACAAGACATAAAATACCATAATTCAACCTTCTTCTGAGATAAATCACAGGTGTACTTAGGCGAAAATTGCAGGCGTCTTTGGCACGTTCTCTGTGGCAGTTTGAAAGACTGTAAAGACAAGTTTATAAGGTGAATTCTGGGGCAGCCTGAAGCAGAGTTCACAGAAGTATTCAAGACTGAATTCTAAAGTGATTGATGCCGAGCTTAGGCCTGGTCTAAAGTGAAGTTCAGACCCGTCCCGAGATAGATTTTTATAGCAGGGCACAAAAAAATTTGATTATGTCCTGAGCTTGTACTAAGGAGGAGTCACATGTTGCACCAACTAACAAATTTCTAAGGAAAATGCTACAATTTAAGAGATATGCACTTGTATATATATTTTTATTTGTATCATTATCATGAGGGTGCTTGCAAGAGGAGGGGCCTTTTGTTGCAATCATGGATCCAAAGGGATCCCAATGCATTCCGAGAAACAATACACTGGAAGTGAAGACTCCAGGTTTGATTGTTTTAATTATCATGCCTCTAACCTACATTTCTAGTGTATCTGACTTGCTACATTACAAGTAGGTGTTATAGTTGTGCTAACAATCTTTAAAATTGCTTTGAAGTCATGATACTAGAGATGTACTTGTTGATCTCCCCTCTAGGAGATATTCTTGTCTCATTACCTGTTTCTGGAAAATTATCTTCCATGGAGGTTGCCATGGAGATGTTTTTCCTTTGTTTTCTTGTTCCTGGTAGGTTATCCTCAATGGAGGTTTCCATGGAGATGTCGTTTCTTTTCTTTTCTTTTCTTGTTCTAGGCAAGTTACAACGAATACATGTCACTAATGATAGCCCTGAGAGGGATCTAATATGTTGCAGAAGGCAACATATTAGATGGTCTATAGCTTGAGACATGAAGCAATCTGACCAGACAAGGAGTTTATACGGATTGACAGTCTTACTAGTCCAAATCTTGTCACATGATTCTATTAATTGAGCGAGTTATGGCATAGAAAACTTGCTCATTTACATCACAAAGCTCTTCCCGCCCTGGGGAAGATGGTGACATGTCTTCCAGATCTTCGTGTAGAGAATGATGGCATTCATAGAGGTCGTGGGGTCCTTTCCGAGCAGTGACAACAGATCCAAGGGGATCTTGGACTTGATGCATTCAAATTTGTGTGGACCCATGACAATTGTTTCCTTTGAAGAGGAGATAACCTTCGAGAGATATAAAGGATCTCACATGGATATTGATAGTGGGAGGCAGGAGGAGATGACAACTTCTCCCCCTCACCCTTTAGCAGTTTAGAGGGAGCTCGTTGAGCATGTCGATCCAGATGTTCCAGTTGATATTCCTAGAGATATTGCAGTAGACTGGAAGAGGCCTGTGTGGGCTCATCAGACTTTGAAGGAGGCAAAAGGACATGCAACTTCCGTGGTACTTTCCAAGATAGCCAAAGACCATAGAGACATTCGGGCTATGTTGCAGCTATGAACCACATCATTGATTCTTGAGCCTTCCTGTTATGAGGAAGCATCTAGTCAACATATATGGAGGGAAGCCATGATGGAGGAGTATTAGTCCATGTGAAGAATGATGTGTGGGATATCATTCCGAGACCATAAGGGAAGTATGTGGTGACTTCCAAGTGGATCTATAAAGATCAAGCGTGCAACTGATGGGAGCATCGAGAAGCACAAAATGAGATTTGTTGTGAGAGGATTCTCTCAGGTGGAGGGAATAGATTATGAGGAGACATTTTCTCCTATCGCTCGATATATTTCCATCCAGACGATCAATGCCCTTAAAGTAGCCATGGGATGGAGATTACATCAGATGGATGATAAGACAACCTTTCTCAATGAAGAGTTTGAGAAAGAAGTATACGTTGAGCAATCAATTGGTTTCGTGATACATGAGAAGGAGTCTCATGCATGCAGATCTAAGAAGGCCCTATATGGACTTATCCAGGCACCTCGATCTTGGTGTATGAGGATTGATGGATATGGACTGAGATATGTCTCTAGTATTGATGCAATATTACATGGATATGCTGACTTTGATGAGGCAAGGAGCGTTGTAGAACACCTCCAGGTTTTGCTTTACCTTGGGATCTACCATGACTTCCTGGCGTAGCATAAAATGGACTTCTATGCCTTGAGTACCATAGAAATAGATAGCATTGTGGATGGCACTTCGCGAAGCAGTGTGGCTTCACAAACTCTTTGTAGACTTGAATGGTCAGTGATATCATTATGTTCGAGACATGATGCAGAGGGAGATAATACAGGTGCAATACTTTCCTACAAATGACCAGATTGCAGATGATCTCATGAAGCTTCTTAATAGGATGAAGTTCGAGTACTTCCACGAGAGACTTGGCATGATGCCTTCCTCGTCGAGAGGGAGGGTTGATGATTGTAGCTTCCTGAGACATTCTCCAGATTGTACTCCTCTGGACTGAGTTGAGTTGATCTGTGAGGACACCTATGTGATAGGTGAGATTGTACTCCTGTGGACTTAGTTGAGTTTATCTATGAGATGAGTCGTACTCCTCTAGAATGAGTTGATTTGAATTCTATTTGGTCTCCTGTCGTACTCCTCTGGACTGATTTGAGTTGACTTGAGATGGCTCTCCAGTTCGTATTCCTATGGACTTAGTCGAGTTGATCTGTGAGAGTGATTTCCCTAGTGGTTGAGCACTAGAGGACACACCATGGGGAGTAGACCCATGACGTCACACTATGGGATAAACCTTAGTGTTTATAGAGGAGGATCCTCTAGAGGTCCACATGGGATGAGCCATGTGTGATGTACCCTTGAGGTAGAGATCAAGTGGTTGAGATGGCCAAGCATTTGGGAGGATATTCCATTGGCCAACAACCCTTAGGGGTTGGGAATTTCCACCTGGGTTGGTGCCCAACAACCCTTGGAAACATGATGGTCATATGGTTGGGAGAATGTTCACTGGATTGGTGCCCAACAACCCTAACAGGTTGGGAGAACATTCATCTGGGTTGGTGCCCAACAACTCTTGGAGACCATTGTTCCTCGAAGACTCGTCATGGATGAGACGTCCTTGACGATCCACTATGGACATATAGGTCCTATTGTTACCCCAGTGGGTTGTGACTCTGAGAAGGTCCACATGGGTGCACACATGTGTGACACACCCACATTAGAGTAGGAATGCGTGACAAGGAGATACTAATAATAACATGGTTTGTGAGACCATGTCATGGTCAAAGGACCATGGCATAGCCTATGAGGCTATGAAGACCAGAAGAAAACATCACTGAGAATACCTCCCTAGCTAAGAGGGAGTGCTGATGTTTTTGGTAGATGGATGAGGTATTCACCTCCAAGAGACCTCCTATGAATGATATCCTGAGAAGAGAAAACCCCAAATCACTTGTGTTGAGAGATACAGGTACAAGTCGACCCTATTGAGTAAAGACTAATTTATATTATGTTATAAATTAGCTTGTATGCAATTTGTACAAGTCGGTCCTATGTGAAAAGAAACTTCCCCTCATTATATTGGACATATATATATAAGTTCACCCTATCCTCATTTTTGGACACACATAACTTGCCCTCCTAACACACCTGAGGCAGCCACAAGAATACTAGTATGAGGCAACATAATTCCACCTTATCTGAGGCATTTCTAAGACAACATAATGGGCACATCTGTAACAACATCTATCTCTGTATTTGGGTGAATTTCTCTTGGATATCTTTCTGTAGCAGGTCTCTTGCTCTGCTCGGGGGTGGCACTTGAGGATGCCTATGGTTGGGTGGTAATGAAAGAGCATTACCTATGGTTAACTGAGAAAACCCAATTTTTGTGTTATTTGTGCTTGGTTATTCTTCTTGAGGTCCTAATTATTTACTGCAGTTAGTCTAGCATTAAAAATTCAATAACACACACACCTTAAACCAAGGTTGAGAGGATTTTTGACATAGATTGGAAGTTGATGGGTTAAGTTTTTTGGATAGACTAACAAAAAGGGTTTTTGAGTTGTGATATTTCAAACTTTCCTTCTTCCTTGGCCCTCTTATCATAGCATAACTCTTTTCACTAGAGCTGATTACCATTTTTTTTTATAGATTCAACACGACTCTTTTCTCTTCTTACTATAACAATGAATATGTACACATAATCATATTCAAACATTCTTACTCTCATCTAGATTTTTAACCTTAGATTTGAGATTTGATCTTTTGTACCAAATATGTAAAGTGTTTGGCCTATCACTCGAAGACTTGGAAGTTCTCATTGTATTCTTTGACTATAGTGTCTTTTTAGGACATGTGCATTGTTGGAAAATGCAAGGGAAAATCCACATACAATGGACACAATAGAGCATAAGAAGAGAAAGTGGATGCTCAATGTACCTTATTGTGGGCATAATTGAGACTAGGGTGAGCTCGTTAAACACACTTGAGTTTTTTGCGATACCCTAACATGATTGTGAATATTAAGAAGTGATGATGTGGAGATCATTGAGTGCAAATAACTAGGAGTACAAAAGTCGATGTGGCTTAGTATTGATGAGATGGTATCTAATCTTGAGCTAACACAAATTGATGACATGGATATGGTCAAGTCAAATTTGATCATTTAGTTAATTGGGAAGTACCATGATTTCATGGGTAAAACCCTAGTGATCTAGCAAGAGTTGATAATTAACATCGACTATCTTGATCACTCACCATATAAATATATATATGTAATGACCATATATGTTTGAGGTTGATTAGTAGATTAGATTAGTCCATGAGACAATGTTGTGAATACATATTGAATATTTAGGAGAGATCAATGAGCCAAAGTGCTTTAGAAGCATAAAGTGAGCATCAAACTCTAAGTAATGTTAAGACTTGGGCAATTTGTGCCATATAGTCTAAGGTCTTATGTTGTTGAAGGCAACTATATTGTACTACTATAGTATTTTAGTCAACATAGTTAGCTTTTCTTCAATCTATGAGTTCATCTATTTGTATGTAATATATCATGTGTAGGTCCTATCATCTATCATGGTAACCTTTGATGTTGCAAACACTATTTAGGATTGGATTATGTAGAGTACATATGTAAATTGTTCATAGATTGCCTCATGTTGGTTAAATTGCAAGGCATCTTTAACAATGGATTTGAGAGAGTTAAGATTCTTGATAGTGGAGAAATTACTAAGATCGGTATTGCATTCCTTTTGAAATCATAGTGAGTGCAGAGGAAGGTTAGAAAACAAAGTAGCATTGGGTATGTGCTTCTAATACTCATATCTCATCTAGGTGGGTATCCAACATGGGTAGATTTCTAAACTTCTTCAAAAAATTTTTATTGCCTGGGATATAAGGCTATTGGTAAGGAAACTTCTAGATGATCAAACAAATCTCTAATCTTACAAATAATAAATGTCGCAAAGTGCACTATCTAAGGAAAATCCTAATGCCCGAATTTTTGTTGTGTGCTCAAAATTGATTATCGCCTTGTTACTTGGAATAAGATCAAATTTTCTAGCTTTAATTGTGTCAAAGTTTATCAATCGATATGGCTTATTCCTAGGACCACATAACTTCTTGTTTGTGTTAATTGAGCTTGCCTGTTTGTGTAATGAGTTTTCATTATGCTTGCATAAGGACCTTTGCATGGGTGCAAGTGTAGAACTTAATGCTCGTGAAAAAATTAACATGGTGTTGGTGTGGATACTAGGTAAAGTTTCAACATGGTGTTGGTGTGGATACTAGGTAAAGTTTCATCGAGACAATTTTCTAAAGATGTGCATGAATCATCTAATCTCCATTTCTCCTATCCTCACTATTTCTTCCTTGCCTATGGGTAGGTAGCAAATTAAATGATGGGATTATGACACATACCTCATGTATTGGTAAGGTGTGTATGTTATACTAAGCATTTTTTTCCCCAGATTTTTGTCCTAGCTTTAGGACTTTACAATCATTAAATGGGAAGGAGGTTAATGACAAAGTTCTTATCCCAATAATTTTTGATTTCTTCATTATTTTTCTAAATTGTCCTCTCTTAGTAATTATTTCTTGTCCTTCATCGAAAATATATGACATCATGTAACATTAGAACAATGTCCAACGATTTTATCAAGACTTTCTCTTTCATTTCAATTATAAGAGTCATAATCATTGAATTTTGTTTTCATACCTTGGAATCAATATATTTTGATTTCTCTATTTTTCTAAGTTATCCTAGTTTTATAGTTATTTCTTATCCTGCTCGGAAGAGAAGACATCATGCAACTTAAAAAGAGTAAATGAGGACTCAATTCAACATTATTCCTTCCTTTTCAATAAAAATGTCATAGACACTACTTTTTCTTTCTCCAATGAAAGCTAAACAAATTTGATTTCTCCATTTTTCTAAGCATCCTCTCTCTTCATATTCATTTTTCTTATCATTAAGGGAAAAAAAAGATTTCTTAAAAGTATGAACCAAGCTTACAACAAACCTTAGTTCCTCATTTCCAATAAAAATATCATAGTCATTATTTCTTTTTCACAATTTGATTTAATAAATTTGAAATATAACCCAATCAAAAGTGAGTTTGATTTAATGAATTTGAAGTACAACCCAATCAAACCTAGTCCCTCACTTCAACATTATTTCTTCCTTTTCAATAGAAATATCATAGTCACTACTTTTTCTTTCTCCAATGAGATCTAAACAAATTTGATTTCTCCACTTTTCTAAGCATCCTCTCTCTTCATATTCATTTATAGGATCTCTTAGAAGTATGAACCAAGCTTACAACAAACCTTAGTTACTCATTTCCAATAAAAATATCATAGTCATTATTTCTTTTTCACAATTTGATTTAATAAATTTGAAGTAGAACCCAATCAAACCTGAATCTGATTTAATAAATTTGAAACACAACCCAATCAAATCCCTCACTTCAACATTATTTCTTCCTTTTCAATAGAAATGTCATAGTCATTACTTTTTCTTTCTCCAATGAAAACTAAACAAATTTGATTTCTCCATTTTTCTAAGCATCCTCTCTTTTCATATTCATTTTTCTTATCATTAAAGTTCATTTTTCTTATCATTAAAGGAAAAAGAAGATCTCTTAGAAGTATGATTCCTCATTTCCAATAAAAATATCATAGTCATTATTTCTTTTTTCACAATTTGATTTAATAAATTTGAAATAGAACCCCATCAAACCTGAATTTGATTTAATAAATTTGAAGTACAACCCAATCAAATCTAGTCCCTCACTTCTATTAGAAGTGTTATAGCCATTGACTTTTCTTTTAGAGAGATGGTGGTAGAACTTATAGCCCTTCACGTTGTGAAGGTTCCATCCTAATAATGGGAGGCCTGCGATCGAAATCCAGATCAATGTGAATTGTGCGATTCAATAATTATTGATCTGGATTTCGATCGCAGGCCTTCCATTTTAAGAAGAATTGAACTCTCATCACAGAAGATTAGGAGTATAGGAAATGGGTGATAAGAATCTGCGCTTCTGCCTTGTTTTTATTGTAATGGCTTGGCATCTGGTCACGGCGGGGACTGCAGAGATCAATCGCTTCAATATCTGGAAGCTAAACATGTCCTTTCCAATACCAGCCCATGGATTGGATTATACATTCTACGACGAGACTTGCCCACAAGCAGAGGGAATTGTCAGATCTCGGGTAAATTATTTCATACACCAGGATATCACACAAGCTGCTGGACTGCTTCGTTTATTCTATCAGGATTGCTTTGTAAAGGTACCTATTAATTACCAGATCTCAGAGACAATCAATAGATCCATTCATTCTTAACTGGATAGATGTCTTGTCTATATGATCAGAACTGCAATCCCTGTATAATTACAGGGATGTGATGCATCAGTATTACTGAGAGGCTCAGCGAGAGGTCCTTGGGACATTTCTGCAACACCTGATCAACGT
>ML779833.1:1744300-1780180 GCA_009831015.1 Picea engelmannii | reverse complement strand
CTTTAAGGGTCAAGATAAGCATATGCCCCTCCTAAATGGCTTGAATCTTTGTAGGGTTCATACAAACACCCTCTATAGAGATAATATGGACAAGAGATTCCAAGGAAGTCTTAGCAAATTCACACTTAAATTCTTTGGTATAAAGATTGTGTTATATTAAAGATGTTACTACAAGGTCCAAGTGCTCCATATGCTCTTTGAATGTTCCACAATATACGAGGATGTCATGAAATAAGACTGGGACAAGCTTGTAGAGATACTTATTGAAAACTTTGTTCATTAACCTTTGAAATGTAGCATGAGCATTAAAAGGATAAAGTATCTTATTAAGATCCACTTAAACCAATTTGGCTTGTGAGACATGTGTTAATCCCTTTTGGTAATGGATGGGAACCAACTTCAAGAGGTCAAAGACCTTCCTTTCGAATTAGAGTAAATTTGAGTCTAAAATGTGTCTCCTAAGGAAAATATTAAAATAGAAAATCATATGCCACATCACACTAAGTTAGAGGTGTTATTGAAGGTTAATCTATATTGTCTCATTAATGATAGCGACCAAGTAAGTTGGGTTAATGTAGAGTTAATAAGTGAGAGTGATAAATAATAATAAAAGTTCACAAGTACTTCCCCTCATTTCAAGGATGATACCCAAGGTAAGTGAATCAACATGGCTCTCGAAGTCATTACAATAATATACTCGTTAAGAGCTCAACATGTCACATGCGGAAATTGAACCTATGTGAGGAGGACAACAATCATTCCTCCCAACCACCTAAGCTAAACCTAGTTGACACAATTGTTTAAATATATTATTACTTTTTTTATATACTTAATAATAAATTTAAAACTAAAAAACAAAATTAATCAAATAATAATAATTTTTAAATAATAATGTATACTTCTTAAAAATATTTTATAAAATATATAATTCATTATTATATATAATATAATTGATTAATTATTAGATATTGAATATCACATATAATTGGTAATTGGTTAGTGGTTAATTATTATATAATATAATATATAACAATTAAAGAGCTATAATATACTAATATAACTTGTTAGTTACAACTAACACTATAATACAATATATATTATAATATATTAGTTATAATTTGTTGCAATTAATGAAATACAATATATAATATACTATATTATTTATTATAATTATATAATTTATTAGTTTAACTAACTAATTAAATTATATAATATTAGTTATAATTAATGAATAATATAATATAATATATATATATATAGTTAGTTACAACTAATGAGTTATACAATTTGAGTGGGTCTATACAACCCGGGCCTAATGGTTAAGAACATGTGTTTCCTCATAAAAGATCACAAATTCAAATCCAGAGGGGTAGAGTATGTATACCTCCATAGACTTTACCCCTCAAATCAATAGGTTGGCCCTGACCTTAAAAAGAAAAAAACAGAAATAAATATTATATATTAAATATTAAACATTATATAATATAGTATTATATCATATATAAAAGATGTTAAAATATCTAATTTATTGTTTTATATATTTATTTATTATATATAGTTTTTCTTATAAAATAATTAATAATATAAAATGTTTACGTATTTTTAAGTGAATCCATTCATTATGATTTGAATTAATATAAGATTTAACTTCAAAAGCATTGGAAGTGGTGATAATATCAAATACTCTATATTTATTATTTCAAGAATATTTATCATAACTTGAGATGATCTTCTAAAATCTCAACAAGGTGAGGTTTATATGTAGTTCATTATCACCAAATAAAAATAAGACTCAAAATCATCTTTGACTTTTATAATTCTAACTCAACATTTTTTTTCTTATGAGGCCCATTTTAAACCCAAATTTACTTTAGTTGGCACACACACAAGGGATTTACCACTGTTAGGATTTGAACGTAGGTTTTTTGTATGGTAGTACCCCATCCCAACCACTAAACCACCAAACCACAATACAATGGAATTAGTAGTGACCCTAAAATGTCTTGGATGCATTCTTATCTTGGTCATGGAACTACATATGTATATGATTATAACTGAAACAAATGTTAGTCTTAGAAAAAAATCTCTCACCATGTATTTCATCCATCAAATCGTCAATGCAAGGCACATGGAGTTGATCTTAATAGTGGTTCGATTGAGTGCTTTATAATCAATACAAGGTGACAAGAGCCATATTTTTCCACATCAGGATGACATGAGAAACATAAAATCTCTTAATGAGAGTGATGATTTTACCTTCGAAGAGTCCCCCCATAACCCTTACAATCTTTGATTTATGAAGTGAGCATAATAATGGGGACAAACCACTATGGAGCATTGAGTGGCCTCGATATCAATAACTTGTTCCATACCTTTGTCAAGTGGAAGTTTTGTGGGCATTTCTTAAAAGACACCTTATATTTCTAGAGTAGAGTAGAGAGGCCCAAAATATGAGTTCATTGAGATGGATCTATCTCCATACAATACAAGAAAGTTATGAACCCAACATGGCTCTTCTTCAAAAGTATGGACATGATTTTAAAGTCAGTAGCCTATATGCTTTTAGGTGACATGCCTTTGATAGTGTATTCTCGATTATCTTAGTGGAAGAGGAGGACGTTTTCTTGGTGGTTAGCAGAGTAGGTCCCTCAGAACTAAGGTCGTTAAATGTTCACAACAACATTTACTCCTACAATATGTGTGACATAAAACTTATCCTTGAGGGTACTGTTTTCCACTACAAATTCCACCATGTGCACCATACTTTCACATCGAATGCATTTGTAGCTATGAGATTGATGGGGAATCATCTAGAAGTGTTAAGATAGAGGCCCAAACGTTTAACATGTTTCTCATTATTATGTTCATTGAATTGATAGAATCAACCAAAACAAGTGGTCTTTGTGTTTAATGTAGGCATACGAATATAAGGTATCAAGACAATCCATCTGAATCATTGTAGCAAAGTAGACCAAGGTTGCCCTATTTCTAATGGTAGAAGGGATTAGGGAGAATATCCCCCTTAGGTTCATATTTAAACTAAGAGCGGTGTAGATCTTCAACCATAAATTTTTTTATGAGGATCATGCACATGTTGATGTTTTTGGTAGCTACGAGAGGTATTCACCTCCAAGAGACCTCCTACAAATGATATCTTGAGAAGAGAAAACCCCAAATCACTTGCATTGAGAGATAATGGTACAAGTCGACCCTATTGAGTAACGACTAATTTATATTATGTTATAAATTAGCTTGTATGCAATTTGTACTAGTCCGCCCTATGTGAAAAGACACTTCCCCTCATTATATTGGACCTATATATATAAGTGCACCCTATCCTCATTTTTGGATACACACAAATTTCCCTCCTAACACATCTGAGGCAGCAACAAGAATACTAGTATGAGTGATCCAGATGGATGTCAAGATCAATGAGGCAACATAATTCAACCTGATTTGAGGCATTTATGAGACAACAAAATGGGCACATTTGTAACAACATCTATCTTTGTATTTGGGTGAATTTCTCTTGGATATCTTTCTGTAGCAGGTCTCCTGCTCTGCTCGGGGGTGGCACTTGAAGATGCCTATGGTTGGGTGGTAATGAAAGAGAATTGCCCATGGTTAAGCGATCAAACCCATTTTTTGTGTTATCTGTGCTTGGTTATTCTTCTTTAGGTCCTAATTATTTACTATAGTTAGTCTAGCAATAAAAAGTCAACATGGTTTCAGAGTGGTTCTTGAAGAATAACATTAGCACAACAAGGAAGGAGTTCTAGGGCTGTTGAAAGCCTTGTTGTTGATATAGAAGAAGGGGTCGAACCTGTTAAAAAACCAAGACCTTGTTTAGGGTCCTAGGTCGACTGCATGAATGAAGGAACCCTACTAGGGCTGCCACAACAAGACATAAAATACCATAATTCAACCTTCTTCTGAGATAAATCACAGGTGTACTTAGGCGAAAATTGCAGGCGTCTTTGGCACGTTCTCTGTGGCAGTTTGAAAGACTGTAAAGACAAGTTTATAAGGTGAATTCTGGGGCAGCCTGAAGCAGAGTTCACAGAAGTATTCAAGACTGAATTCTAAAGTGATTGATGCCGAGCTTAGGCCTGGTCTAAAGTGAAGTTCAGACCCGTCCCGAGATAGATTTTTATAGCAGGGCACAAAAAAATTTGATTATGTCCTGAGCTTGTACTAAGGAGGAGTCACATGTTGCACCAACTAACAAATTTCTAAGGAAAATGCTACAATTTAAGAGATATGCACTTGTATATATATTTTTATTTGTATCATTATCATGAGGGTGCTTGCAAGAGGAGGGGCCTTTTGTTGCAATCATGGATCCAAAGGGATCCCAATGCATTCCGAGAAACAATACACTGGAAGTGAAGACTCCAGGTTTGATTGTTTTAATTATCATGCCTCTAACCTACATTTCTAGTGTATCTGACTTGCTACATTACAAGTAGGTGTTATAGTTGTGCTAACAATCTTTAAAATTGCTTTGAAGTCATGATACTAGAGATGTACTTGTTGATCTCCCCTCTAGGAGATATTCTTGTCTCATTACCTGTTTCTGGAAAATTATCTTCCATGGAGGTTGCCATGGAGATGTTTTTCCTTTGTTTTCTTGTTCCTGGTAGGTTATCCTCAATGGAGGTTTCCATGGAGATGTCGTTTCTTTTCTTTTCTTTTCTTGTTCTAGGCAAGTTACAACGAATACATGTCACTAATGATAGCCCTGAGAGGGATCTAATATGTTGCAGAAGGCAACATATTAGATGGTCTATAGCTTGAGACATGAAGCAATCTGACCAGACAAGGAGTTTATACGGATTGACAGTCTTACTAGTCCAAATCTTGTCACATGATTCTATTAATTGAGCGAGTTATGGCATAGAAAACTTGCTCATTTACATCACAAAGCTCTTCCCGCCCTGGGGAAGATGGTGACATGTCTTCCAGATCTTCGTGTAGAGAATGATGGCATTCATAGAGGTCGTGGGGTCCTTTCCGAGCAGTGACAACAGATCCAAGGGGATCTTGGACTTGATGCATTCAAATTTGTGTGGACCCATGACAATTGTTTCCTTTGAAGAGGAGATAACCTTCGAGAGATATAAAGGATCTCACATGGATATTGATAGTGGGAGGCAGGAGGAGATGACAACTTCTCCCCCTCACCCTTTAGCAGTTTAGAGGGAGCTCGTTGAGCATGTCGATCCAGATGTTCCAGTTGATATTCCTAGAGATAT
The DNA here is from genome assembly GCA_009831015.1 of Picea engelmannii. Classification (NCBI taxonomy): domain Eukaryota; kingdom Viridiplantae; phylum Streptophyta; class Pinopsida; order Pinales; family Pinaceae; genus Picea; species Picea engelmannii. The sequence continues at coordinate 1,774,925 of ML779833.1, read as the reverse complement.
TGCAGTAGACTGGAAGAGGCCTGTGTGGGCTCATCAGACTTTGAAGGAGGCAAAAGGACATGCAACTTCCGTGGTACTTTCCAAGATAGCCAAAGACCATAGAGACATTCGGGCTATGTTGCAGCTATGAACCACATCATTGATTCTTGAGCCTTCCTGTTATGAGGAAGCATCTAGTCAACATATATGGAGGGAAGCCATGATGGAGGAGTATTAGTCCATGTGAAGAATGATGTGTGGGATATCATTCCGAGACCATAAGGGAAGTATGTGGTGACTTCCAAGTGGATCTATAAAGATCAAGCGTGCAACTGATGGGAGCATCGAGAAGCACAAAATGAGATTTGTTGTGAGAGGATTCTCTCAGGTGGAGGGAATAGATTATGAGGAGACATTTTCTCCTATCGCTCGATATATTTCCATCCAGACGATCAATGCCCTTAAAGTAGCCATGGGATGGAGATTACATCAGATGGATGATAAGACAACCTTTCTCAATGAAGAGTTTGAGAAAGAAGTATACGTTGAGCAATCAATTGGTTTCGTGATACATGAGAAGGAGTCTCATGCATGCAGATCTAAGAAGGCCCTATATGGACTTATCCAGGCACCTCGATCTTGGTGTATGAGGATTGATGGATATGGACTGAGATATGTCTCTAGTATTGATGCAATATTACATGGATATGCTGACTTTGATGAGGCAAGGAGCGTTGTAGAACACCTCCAGGTTTTGCTTTACCTTGGGATCTACCATGACTTCCTGGCGTAGCATAAAATGGACTTCTATGCCTTGAGTACCATAGAAATAGATAGCATTGTGGATGGCACTTCGCGAAGCAGTGTGGCTTCACAAACTCTTTGTAGACTTGAATGGTCAGTGATATCATTATGTTCGAGACATGATGCAGAGGGAGATAATACAGGTGCAATACTTTCCTACAAATGACCAGATTGCAGATGATCTCATGAAGCTTCTTAATAGGATGAAGTTCGAGTACTTCCACGAGAGACTTGGCATGATGCCTTCCTCGTCGAGAGGGAGGGTTGATGATTGTAGCTTCCTGAGACATTCTCCAGATTGTACTCCTCTGGACTGAGTTGAGTTGATCTGTGAGGACACCTATGTGATAGGTGAGATTGTACTCCTGTGGACTTAGTTGAGTTTATCTATGAGATGAGTCGTACTCCTCTAGAATGAGTTGATTTGAATTCTATTTGGTCTCCTGTCGTACTCCTCTGGACTGATTTGAGTTGACTTGAGATGGCTCTCCAGTTCGTATTCCTATGGACTTAGTCGAGTTGATCTGTGAGAGTGATTTCCCTAGTGGTTGAGCACTAGAGGACACACCATGGGGAGTAGACCCATGACGTCACACTATGGGATAAACCTTAGTGTTTATAGAGGAGGATCCTCTAGAGGTCCACATGGGATGAGCCATGTGTGATGTACCCTTGAGGTAGAGATCAAGTGGTTGAGATGGCCAAGCATTTGGGAGGATATTCCATTGGCCAACAACCCTTAGGGGTTGGGAATTTCCACCTGGGTTGGTGCCCAACAACCCTTGGAAACATGATGGTCATATGGTTGGGAGAATGTTCACTGGATTGGTGCCCAACAACCCTAACAGGTTGGGAGAACATTCATCTGGGTTGGTGCCCAACAACTCTTGGAGACCATTGTTCCTCGAAGACTCGTCATGGATGAGACGTCCTTGACGATCCACTATGGACATATAGGTCCTATTGTTACCCCAGTGGGTTGTGACTCTGAGAAGGTCCACATGGGTGCACACATGTGTGACACACCCACATTAGAGTAGGAATGCGTGACAAGGAGATACTAATAATAACATGGTTTGTGAGACCATGTCATGGTCAAAGGACCATGGCATAGCCTATGAGGCTATGAAGACCAGAAGAAAACATCACTGAGAATACCTCCCTAGCTAAGAGGGAGTGCTGATGTTTTTGGTAGATGGATGAGGTATTCACCTCCAAGAGACCTCCTATGAATGATATCCTGAGAAGAGAAAACCCCAAATCACTTGTGTTGAGAGATACAGGTACAAGTCGACCCTATTGAGTAAAGACTAATTTATATTATGTTATAAATTAGCTTGTATGCAATTTGTACAAGTCGGTCCTATGTGAAAAGAAACTTCCCCTCATTATATTGGACATATATATATAAGTTCACCCTATCCTCATTTTTGGACACACATAACTTGCCCTCCTAACACACCTGAGGCAGCCACAAGAATACTAGTATGAGGCAACATAATTCCACCTTATCTGAGGCATTTCTAAGACAACATAATGGGCACATCTGTAACAACATCTATCTCTGTATTTGGGTGAATTTCTCTTGGATATCTTTCTGTAGCAGGTCTCTTGCTCTGCTCGGGGGTGGCACTTGAGGATGCCTATGGTTGGGTGGTAATGAAAGAGCATTACCTATGGTTAACTGAGAAAACCCAATTTTTGTGTTATTTGTGCTTGGTTATTCTTCTTGAGGTCCTAATTATTTACTGCAGTTAGTCTAGCATTAAAAATTCAATAACACACACACCTTAAACCAAGGTTGAGAGGATTTTTGACATAGATTGGAAGTTGATGGGTTAAGTTTTTTGGATAGACTAACAAAAAGGGTTTTTGAGTTGTGATATTTCAAACTTTCCTTCTTCCTTGGCCCTCTTATCATAGCATAACTCTTTTCACTAGAGCTGATTACCATTTTTTTTTATAGATTCAACACGACTCTTTTCTCTTCTTACTATAACAATGAATATGTACACATAATCATATTCAAACATTCTTACTCTCATCTAGATTTTTAACCTTAGATTTGAGATTTGATCTTTTGTACCAAATATGTAAAGTGTTTGGCCTATCACTCGAAGACTTGGAAGTTCTCATTGTATTCTTTGACTATAGTGTCTTTTTAGGACATGTGCATTGTTGGAAAATGCAAGGGAAAATCCACATACAATGGACACAATAGAGCATAAGAAGAGAAAGTGGATGCTCAATGTACCTTATTGTGGGCATAATTGAGACTAGGGTGAGCTCGTTAAACACACTTGAGTTTTTTGCGATACCCTAACATGATTGTGAATATTAAGAAGTGATGATGTGGAGATCATTGAGTGCAAATAACTAGGAGTACAAAAGTCGATGTGGCTTAGTATTGATGAGATGGTATCTAATCTTGAGCTAACACAAATTGATGACATGGATATGGTCAAGTCAAATTTGATCATTTAGTTAATTGGGAAGTACCATGATTTCATGGGTAAAACCCTAGTGATCTAGCAAGAGTTGATAATTAACATCGACTATCTTGATCACTCACCATATAAATATATATATGTAATGACCATATATGTTTGAGGTTGATTAGTAGATTAGATTAGTCCATGAGACAATGTTGTGAATACATATTGAATATTTAGGAGAGATCAATGAGCCAAAGTGCTTTAGAAGCATAAAGTGAGCATCAAACTCTAAGTAATGTTAAGACTTGGGCAATTTGTGCCATATAGTCTAAGGTCTTATGTTGTTGAAGGCAACTATATTGTACTACTATAGTATTTTAGTCAACATAGTTAGCTTTTCTTCAATCTATGAGTTCATCTATTTGTATGTAATATATCATGTGTAGGTCCTATCATCTATCATGGTAACCTTTGATGTTGCAAACACTATTTAGGATTGGATTATGTAGAGTACATATGTAAATTGTTCATAGATTGCCTCATGTTGGTTAAATTGCAAGGCATCTTTAACAATGGATTTGAGAGAGTTAAGATTCTTGATAGTGGAGAAATTACTAAGATCGGTATTGCATTCCTTTTGAAATCATAGTGAGTGCAGAGGAAGGTTAGAAAACAAAGTAGCATTGGGTATGTGCTTCTAATACTCATATCTCATCTAGGTGGGTATCCAACATGGGTAGATTTCTAAACTTCTTCAAAAAATTTTTATTGCCTGGGATATAAGGCTATTGGTAAGGAAACTTCTAGATGATCAAACAAATCTCTAATCTTACAAATAATAAATGTCGCAAAGTGCACTATCTAAGGAAAATCCTAATGCCCGAATTTTTGTTGTGTGCTCAAAATTGATTATCGCCTTGTTACTTGGAATAAGATCAAATTTTCTAGCTTTAATTGTGTCAAAGTTTATCAATCGATATGGCTTATTCCTAGGACCACATAACTTCTTGTTTGTGTTAATTGAGCTTGCCTGTTTGTGTAATGAGTTTTCATTATGCTTGCATAAGGACCTTTGCATGGGTGCAAGTGTAGAACTTAATGCTCGTGAAAAAATTAACATGGTGTTGGTGTGGATACTAGGTAAAGTTTCAACATGGTGTTGGTGTGGATACTAGGTAAAGTTTCATCGAGACAATTTTCTAAAGATGTGCATGAATCATCTAATCTCCATTTCTCCTATCCTCACTATTTCTTCCTTGCCTATGGGTAGGTAGCAAATTAAATGATGGGATTATGACACATACCTCATGTATTGGTAAGGTGTGTATGTTATACTAAGCATTTTTTTCCCCAGATTTTTGTCCTAGCTTTAGGACTTTACAATCATTAAATGGGAAGGAGGTTAATGACAAAGTTCTTATCCCAATAATTTTTGATTTCTTCATTATTTTTCTAAATTGTCCTCTCTTAGTAATTATTTCTTGTCCTTCATCGAAAATATATGACATCATGTAACATTAGAACAATGTCCAACGATTTTATCAAGACTTTCTCTTTCATTTCAATTATAAGAGTCATAATCATTGAATTTTGTTTTCATACCTTGGAATCAATATATTTTGATTTCTCTATTTTTCTAAGTTATCCTAGTTTTATAGTTATTTCTTATCCTGCTCGGAAGAGAAGACATCATGCAACTTAAAAAGAGTAAATGAGGACTCAATTCAACATTATTCCTTCCTTTTCAATAAAAATGTCATAGACACTACTTTTTCTTTCTCCAATGAAAGCTAAACAAATTTGATTTCTCCATTTTTCTAAGCATCCTCTCTCTTCATATTCATTTTTCTTATCATTAAGGGAAAAAAAAGATTTCTTAAAAGTATGAACCAAGCTTACAACAAACCTTAGTTCCTCATTTCCAATAAAAATATCATAGTCATTATTTCTTTTTCACAATTTGATTTAATAAATTTGAAATATAACCCAATCAAAAGTGAGTTTGATTTAATGAATTTGAAGTACAACCCAATCAAACCTAGTCCCTCACTTCAACATTATTTCTTCCTTTTCAATAGAAATATCATAGTCACTACTTTTTCTTTCTCCAATGAGATCTAAACAAATTTGATTTCTCCACTTTTCTAAGCATCCTCTCTCTTCATATTCATTTATAGGATCTCTTAGAAGTATGAACCAAGCTTACAACAAACCTTAGTTACTCATTTCCAATAAAAATATCATAGTCATTATTTCTTTTTCACAATTTGATTTAATAAATTTGAAGTAGAACCCAATCAAACCTGAATCTGATTTAATAAATTTGAAACACAACCCAATCAAATCCCTCACTTCAACATTATTTCTTCCTTTTCAATAGAAATGTCATAGTCATTACTTTTTCTTTCTCCAATGAAAACTAAACAAATTTGATTTCTCCATTTTTCTAAGCATCCTCTCTTTTCATATTCATTTTTCTTATCATTAAAGTTCATTTTTCTTATCATTAAAGGAAAAAGAAGATCTCTTAGAAGTATGATTCCTCATTTCCAATAAAAATATCATAGTCATTATTTCTTTTTTCACAATTTGATTTAATAAATTTGAAATAGAACCCCATCAAACCTGAATTTGATTTAATAAATTTGAAGTACAACCCAATCAAATCTAGTCCCTCACTTCTATTAGAAGTGTTATAGCCATTGACTTTTCTTTTAGAGAGATGGTGGTAGAACTTATAGCCCTTCACGTTGTGAAGGTTCCATCCTAATAATGGGAGGCCTGCGATCGAAATCCAGATCAATGTGAATTGTGCGATTCAATAATTATTGATCTGGATTTCGATCGCAGGCCTTCCATTTTAAGAAGAATTGAACTCTCATCACAGAAGATTAGGAGTATAGGAAATGGGTGATAAGAATCTGCGCTTCTGCCTTGTTTTTATTGTAATGGCTTGGCATCTGGTCACGGCGGGGACTGCAGAGATCAATCGCTTCAATATCTGGAAGCTAAACATGTCCTTTCCAATACCAGCCCATGGATTGGATTATACATTCTACGACGAGACTTGCCCACAAGCAGAGGGAATTGTCAGATCTCGGGTAAATTATTTCATACACCAGGATATCACACAAGCTGCTGGACTGCTTCGTTTATTCTATCAGGATTGCTTTGTAAAGGTACCTATTAATTACCAGATCTCAGAGACAATCAATAGATCCATTCATTCTTAACTGGATAGATGTCTTGTCTATATGATCAGAACTGCAATCCCTGTATAATTACAGGGATGTGATGCATCAGTATTACTGAGAGGCTCAGCGAGAGGTCCTTGGGACATTTCTGCAACACCTGATCAACGTGTCAGGGCAGAAGCTTTTGGTATAATCAACGACATAAAATACCATTTGGAGGCAGCATGCCCACAAGTTGTTTCCTGTGCAGACATAGTCGCTTTAGCAGCTAGGGACGCCATTCTTGCTGTAAGTACTCCTGTTACTTTTTATGTGTTATTGTAAATCTAAGGGAAAGATCAAAATTGTTATTCTGTTTTATTTAGACATTAACATATTTTAAACAAAACAATTTTGAAAAACGTACATCCTTATTTCGATTGTAGATTCAAAGCATTCAATATAGCAAATTTAACAGTTTGCTCAAATTTAACAGTTTGCTCCAAATTTAACAGTTTGATCCAATAATAAAGCAAATTGCTCCATATACAGGAAGTTAACTTTGCTCCATACTCATTGGATGTTCAAATCTACAATCACTTAACTCCATCTTCCATCTAAAATGTTGAAAAATGTACATCACTTAACTTTGCTCCATCTAAAATGTTGAAAAATGTACAACCATATCTATGTTCCATATTCATTAGATGATGGATACCCGAAGTTACTTTTGCTCCATACACATTGGATGTTCAAATCTACAATGGCTTAACATCATCTAAACAAAATAATGTTGAAAAATGTACATCCTTATCTATGTTCCATATTTATTAAATGATGGATACCCGAAGTTAACTTTGCTCCATACTCATTGGATATCCAATTCTACAATCGCTTAACATCATCTAAACAAAATAATGTTGAAAAATATTCATCCTTATCTATACTGTAGATTCCGGGCATCCAATAAAACAAATTTAACAGTTTGCTCCATAATTGAATGATGAATACTTGAAGTTAACTTTGCTCCATGCTCTATGACCGAATCTGCAATTGCTCTCTCAAGCGTTGAAAAACAATAATTGTCAAAAACTTATAAAAATAATACTTCTGTGAATATATGAGATAATTGATAGAACAAATGAAGGCCAAGGGCCGATATTTTCCCATACCAACAGGTCGCAGAGATAGCAGGGTCTTGGACACAGAAGAAGATGTATCAAACAGCATGCCCAAACCCACTTGGAACGTTTCTTTGTTACTGGAAAACTTCGAGTCCAGAGGATTGGATGTTGCAGATCTCGTTGTTCTCTCAGGTTTCGCTTGCCATACTTTCTTGTTGAAAAACCACTTTCAACAATTATCAAATTCACAGTAAAACTAAAAGCCACTCTCCATCCGGAAAAAGAAAAATCCGACAATGATCAGAAAGTGAAATTGTTTTTTTGCTGGGGCACACACCATAGGGAAAGCTCACTGCTCCTCCTTCGCCAACAGGCTTCGTCCCATCGACCCCCGAATGAGTACAGGACTTGCAAGGAATTTGCTTGAGATTTGCCCGACAGAAAATTCTACCAACACGACTGCTATGGACTGCCGATCTCCCGAGAAGTTTGATCAGAAATATTACAGGGACTTGATGAATAACAGAGGCCTTTTCACTTCCGATGAAGATCTGTTCTACGATGCCCGAACCAGAGAGCTGGTCTGGTTATTCGGCCATTCCAAGTTCTTTTTCTTCTTGCAGTTCGCTATGTCTGCAATAAAAATGAGCCAGTTGGGGATTCTCACGGGCATGGAGGGAGAGATTAGGGTGAATTGTTGGGAGCCTAATTACATAGAGCCCAGTGCATCACCATCTCCTTTACCAATTCCATTACCTTCCATTCCACCTCACCCTGCATCAGAGCCTGCTTCTCCTACACCAATCCCAGGGCCAGAGCCTGACTTTCCTCCTCCTCCTCCTCTTCCTCATTCCTATACTACTTCGTTGAAATATTCGGCCAACAACATCTGGTTTTATATTTTCTTCTGGTGTGTATTGTTTTAACTTCAGATTTTAGCCCTTAATAGAACACTGTAGGGTCCACCTCCTAGTGTGCACACAATTGAATGGGTAACTTCAGATTTTAGCCCTTAATAGAACACTGTAGAGTCCACCTCCTAGTGTGCACACAATTGAATGGGACTAATGAGATCATTATAGTTTTATATATTTAAATGGGATGTTCATGCTTCAATTTATCTCTACTTCTATGTGGTTTGATTTTGATAACCGTTATCACATGCTTATGTTATGGTTACTTAACATTGTGATGGTTGTTCAAGGTTTGCTACAAAGCCCCCTACAAAATACATGCAAAGTAGTGTACAAACAATATTTATGTTATGGTTGATGGTCATGGTTACTTTGGTGATTGTGATGGTTGGATCTCACATCATGTGGAGATGACATACTTGGCATAAATAGTGAAACAATATTCATGTCATGGTTGATGGTCATGGTTACTTTGGTTATTGTGATGGTTGTATCTCATATCATGGAGATGACATACTTGGCATAAATAGTGTGTACTGATGTTTACATACACTCCAAGTTTAAAAAACTATTCATAACCTAAGAGTATCACATATGGTTATTAGGGGTTATTACTACTATATTCATGTAATCTAGATTATCCATCATTTAAAGCTTAAAATAATAGGTTTTATTACTGTGTGCTGATGTTTACCTTACACTCCAAGTTTAAAACTATTCATAACTTAAGAGTATCACATACTTATGGTTATTAGAGGGTTATTATGATTACATTCACGTGGGTTTTTAACAATCTAGATTACCCATCATTTAAAGCTTCAAATAATAGGTTTTATTACTTTGTGAATGAAGAAAAAACATATTTAAGGTCTATGCATGCTTGTGTTTAAGTAATAGGCTTGGATAACATTCTTGTTTCAGTAATAGGCTTCAACAATGTATGCATTGCCTATTGGTTATTGAGACGCATACACATTGTTTTCCTCTTTGGATTGCAAATGTATGTATGCTTAAAATACGCTAGAAGTATTGTGGGTGTTCAACACTTGATATTTGAATTTTGAATGAACATTGCATGCTCGTGATTGGAATACACTTCTTGTTCATGTTATTACACTTCCAAAGTTGTTGTTGATGCATATATGTGGATGCCCCAAATTGTTTAAAAGAGGTTGGTTGAATGCACAAGCTTATGTTTTATTATATATATACATATAGTTTGGGACTAGTGAAGGATAATTCTATACACCATTGTGTGGTTTATGTCCATACCTTGAAAGTGTTGTTTAAACACTAGTACATATGCCCAATGTTACCAAAATGATATATGCAAGCATTATCTTGTATTGACATGCACACAATTATGAGTATATGATATATTTTTCATACTAGAAATAATGACAAACTCATATGATCTATGGTACTTAAAGGTTGATCTTGATACATGAAGGCCCTGCTCTAGTAGATAGTTGGCATGCTTTCCAAATTGAATGCTACATACTCGGGCTTTATTTTTTTTTTAAACAATGATTTCATAATGATTGGGCATGCTTTTGACCTGGTTTAGATTCATGGACAACCCACCTTTGATTTGGATTAGTTTGATGCATAATATTTTTATGTATGGACGATGTTGGAGAATAGAAGTGTGGGCCAACATGTTAGGTATGCAAAAAAAAATGGTTTCCCTTGCATAGTAACTCATGCCATACTTTAAGTTTGTGTTGTTTCAATGGTTGTGTTATAACAAGGTATTTGGCCTAAGTCCCCTACAACTTCAAGTGGAAGATGGAAATTGTCAACAAAATTTCCAACCTCCTTTTGCCTCACACACACTCTTTTCATTTCACATATAATTACTATCTACTTAACTACACCAAAAACCATTATGTTTATGCTTGCATGATGTTTTTTTTATTCATGGTTTAAAGTGGATAGTTGCATGAGATACATTGCATTAATAGCAAGTTTGAGTTGACTAATAAGCTTAAAGACAAATTATTTTGGCATTGTTAGGAATTCAAAGAAAGGCTACAATCAAGCCTTTAGATGAGATCCATGAGTGGGTTCAGGTCCTTGCTCAAAACAAGGTTGTGGTTTATCTAAGCAAAGTTACTTGTGCAAATATTTATCATGAGAAGCCCTCAAAAGTTTTGTTGGGTGATTAGTATGACATATTTTGATGTTTTTGGATAGTTGGAAATAGAAAAAAAAATGAACATGTTGTAGATTTAAACTTTTGAATTATAGAAGATTGTATATGTGAATAGTCGATAATTAACAGATGATAGTTGATCCCTCTCTCTATATATATGAATGAAAAAATGAAATAGATAATTCTCAACAATTTGTTTTTTTAAATATGGTTTAAATGCACTTTGGAGAAATGCATTATTTAAAGATTTGAATAAAAACACTCTACTTAGGGAAATGTGCACACTACTAAAGTTGTTGGACCCATAGTTTGCATAGGTCATTGGCCCAATTTGACCAATGTGACCATCCAACTACGAGTTATCCTAAAAAAACTAATTTATTATCCTCACAAATTATTTTATTGAGGAAATTCAGGGGGTAGTTATGACTATTCATTTTCCATCCTATCCTCTATAAAAGGAGAGGAAGAAAACTTGAATATGGAGGAGAAAGATAGCAGGTATTCTTGATTTCTACACTTGCATATGGAATTCCATGTTGTTCTGATTCATCATGTAGCTTAACATATGCTTGTAACGGAAGGATGGGTTACAATACATGTCAAGCATTAGGGTGAAGGCACATTTTTATTTATTTTTAAGGTAAATTTATCTATTTGTGTACATGGTTGCATATTTATGTCATTTCTTAGAGACTAATAGAACCATGTATGCAAATGCCTTCCAGACAACTTGGGTGTTGAGTTCATAGAATTATGCACCATCTAAGGCTTCACATGTCTTGGTTTATCTATTTGTTATAAGTGGCATATGGTTTTTGAAACATCCCACTGGTTAGGGACATAACTAGTTGTGAGCCCTTTTTGAGTTACTTTGTTGCTCAAATCAGACTTTTTATTAATAAACATCATATGTTCCGATCATATCTACTATTTCTCTATGTGTATTATTATTTTCAGTTTCTTGCTTTTGATTCTAAAAGCTTGTTTCGGTTATATGCTTTGTTACTCCACTTTGTTTTATAAATTTGCCCTAGATAGTCTTTCTTTCAATTATGTACAACTAAATTTAGTTAGTTTTATGTTGGTTTTTTTTTCTAGTGCATTTAATTTCAACATTTGATCAATTTCCATGGTTGTAGCATTAATTTATGTACTAGGACATCAATACTAATTTACATTTAGGGCATAATTATTTACTAATTTAAGGATCATATTAAAATGCATTTGCACACATTTAAGGAGCCTTAGTACCCTTAAGGTTGAACAACTCCGCTAAATTTCGTAACAAATCAATCATAGTCCAAGTAGTTGGTTTAGGGTTTAAAGCATTAACCAAGTTTCCATCCCCATTTTCCTCCTCACCAGCCCTACTAGAGTGTTTTTCATGTTATTGTTTGAATTAAGATTTTGAGCATCAAAACATACCATAAATAAGATTTTACACAAAGTGCTCCTTCAAAAGATGGCATGATCTATGTGTCTCATCTAATCTACCTAAATAATGGGATAGTAAGAAAAATGGTCTTGGATGAAAAACACCTCTAATCTTCATAATTGTTCAAGATTTGAAAGTACAAGGCTTTCTAAATAAGTAATAATATATACCATGTATATCCTAATAGACCAAACATGAGAAAATGAAGCATTCATTTGATTCAAGATCCTTATTGCATAGGTCACATATATCATGTTGGTCATGAGATATGTCATGGTCAATCTCCATCCTCCATTGGATAGAACATATAAGAAATTTCCCAAGACTGAGAGTGATTGTCTTGAAGACAATTTAGAGTGATGAGAGAGTCATTTCATATCTAGAGATAAATACAATGTTGAATTTTAGGAGAAAGAAACTCTCATGTTCAAATCAAGTATACCTCAAATAATGTTATGTAAACCTTGAGCAAACCTCATCCATCAGATCTATGGATCTACATCTCTTTGAGATACCATAGGATTAGGATTATAGATATTGTATGGTGGAAGATTGTCGATATCTAGGGGAAAATTGCAAAAGAGCCATAACCTCTACATACCAAGAGTGTCGATAGAGATGCTTGGCTAGATGCATGGAAAATTTAATGAAGGTGATATGCAATGTGAAACAATGCCTCAGTGACACATAGGTAAACCCTTCTCTTTGCAAAACTACTAGGATGATGGACTAATCTCTTAGATTTAATGAGTTTAGAGGACATGGAAATAAGGAATCTCTCAATATAGGACCATTTGTTTATTGTAGTCTAGTATACTAAGTGTGGCATCCATATAGTAGAGATCCATTGATACAACTTTGTGGAAAATGTTAATCGTGTACTCAACTTTTTGAAATTAGTATGAGAGTTTTATCTCTCTAAAAGAGCTAAAACAACGTAACCCTTATTGATTTGGATTTGGGAAGTAGAGGTTATAGGTTCGATGAACAACACAATTAGATAACTATAAGTTGTAATAACATTCATAGTCTTTCTTTCATGGAGTCGATCTTAATAGTGGTTCGATTGAGTGCTTTATAACCAATACTAAGGTGACAAGAGCCATCTTTTTCCTCATCGAGATGACATGAGAAACATAAAGGTTCTTAAAGAGAGTGATGATTCTACCTTCCAAGAGTCCCCCCACAACCCTTACAATCTTTGATTTATGAAGTGAGCATAATAATGGGGACGCACCACTATGGGACATTTAGTGGCCTCAATATCAATAACTTGTTCTATACCTTTGTCCAATGGAAATTTTGTGGGAATTTCTTAAAAAAAACATTATATTTCTAAAGTAGATAGAGAGGCCCAAAATCTCAGTTTATTGAGAAGGATCTATATACATACAATACAAGAAAGTTATGACCCCAACATGGCTCTTCTTCAAAAGTTTGGACATGTTTTTAAAGTCAATATCCTAGATGCTTTTAGGTGATAGGCCTTTGATAGTGTACTCTTGATTATCTTAGTAGAAGAGGAGGAATTTTTCTTGGTGGTTAGCAGAGTAGGTCCCTTAAGACTAAAGTCGTTGAATGTCCACAACAACATCTACTCCTACAATATGTGGAACATAAAACTTATCCTTGAGGGTACTGTTAGAAAAACAGGACCGTGGAGCAATAAAATAAAACAAATGCGGAAACAAAACACATAAGATACACAATACAATAGAGACACAGATTTACGTGGTTCACCCAGTGTGGGCTACGTCCACCAAAGAAATTGCCAGGTCCTTCCTTTATTATTATCCAGCATATGAAGGGATACGATCTACAACAAACCTGTTGTAACTTCCTCTTCTTTCTCTCATAGTCTCCTATCTTAGAATACAATATTCACCATCAACCATAGCCGCAATACATTTCCCTCATAAAAGAGGGTTGCCTTCTAGGGCAAAAAACCCTAACATAATCTCTACTGTTAGATCTGCGACCTTATAAGGAACGGTCCAGATTTACAATGAAATTACAATATACATTTACAAGGCAATTTTTCCTTCGGGGGCTTTGTCCCCGAACCCCCGCTGGGGGTCTGCTTACCCCCAGACCCCGCAAAGGGGGTACCCCCTGTCTGCACTCCCCCACGTGGAAGAGTGTACATACTTCTGGGGTGTAAATACTTCATGGGGTATAAACACGACTGAAAGAAAGGACCTCTGAATCAGGAAGATAATCAGGCTCCACAACCAACAAGTACTGTCTTCCACTATAAATTCCACCATGTGCACCACACTTGCACATCGAATGCATTTGTAGCTATGAGTCCCAAATGTTTAATATGTTTCTTATTATTATGTTCATTGAATTGATAGGATCAACCAAAACAAGTGGTCTTTGTGTTTTAATGTAGGCATAATAATACAAGGTATCAAGACAATCCATATGAATCATTGTAGCAAAGTAGACCAAGGTTGAACTATTTCTAATGGTAGAAGAGATAAGGGATAATATCCCCCTTAGGCTCATATTTAAACTAGGAGCGGTGTAGATCTTCAACCATAATTTTTTTTATGAGGATCTTGCACACACACCTTAAACCAAGGTTGAAATGATTTTTGACACATATTTGAATGATGGGTTGAGTTTTTTGTATAGACTAACAAAAAGGGTTTTTGAGTTGTGACGTTTCAAAATTTCCTTCTTCCTTGGCCCTCCTATCATAACATAACCCTTTTCACTAAAGCTGATTACTCTTTTTTTTTTATAGATTCAACACGACTCTTTTCTCTTCTTACTATATGAAGATGTACAAAGAATCATATTCAAACATTCTTACTCTCATCTAGATTTTTGGCCTCAGATTTGAGATTTGATCTTTTGTACCAAATATGTAAAGAGTTTGGCCTATAACAATGAAGATGTACAAAGAATCATATCCAAACATTCTTACTCTCATATAGATTTTTGACCTTAGATTTGAGATTTCATCTTTAGTACCAAATATGTAAAGAGTTTGGCCTATCCACAAGTTTGTCAATTAACAAAGATGATAACATGCTCTCTACTTCCCTCCACAAAGTATTTGTTTTTAAGTTAAAATCTCGAGACCAAGACGTTGAGGCTTGTTTAACCCTTTCAAGGTTTTTTGCCATTTGTTCATAAAAGAAGGTCCAAAATCCTCCTTCAAATGGATCCACTTATATGCTATAATTCTCCTATAGTCATCTTCCTTCAACATGATTTATTAGACTTTAAGGGGGGAGGAGGCTTGAAGCTCTTTTTCGAAATGTTGAGGAGGATAGGCATATGATCTGAAGCACCCCCAAACCAAGATATATGATTTGATGATCCATGGATTCTCCATCATTTTTATGAGATAAGAAACCTATCTAGGCTCTTTTCAACCATTCCTCCATGTATGAGAAACCTTAGGAGGTTCTATGTCAATTAACTGTTGGGATTCGGTCCAATAGATGAAATATCCCTCCATTGAATCCTTCCTAGGTTTTTTACCCCACACTTCCTTCATGGAAATTCTGAAGTTTAGATCCCCCCCAATGATAACGTTATGTACTTGAACAAGGCCATAATCACTAAGACCATCCCAGAAGGGCCACTTGTCAACATAAGGGTCATAAATGTTGAAAATTTGAAAGGTTGATGTCGTGGCAACATCTTCCATATCAACTACAATTCATGCATGAGAAATCATAGAGGAAGCTAATTTAAAATTTGGGATCCAAGTTGAGAGGATTCCTCCTGAGAAACAAATGGAATCAATCATACAAAAGTACCAGCCCCGGAGCCAACTTCTAAAACAATCCACCACCCTATCCCCCGAACACATGGTCTCATGTATCATAATAAAGTCTAGTTTGCAATCTGTGACAAGTCGCTTGAGGGATACAATTTTAGAGGCATCCCTACCCCATTAGAATTGAAGGAAAACAAAATAATTTATAACCCTTAACCAAGGATTTCCCCGCTCCAAGGGCCCTTAGAATAGTAGTTTGTATTTCATTCTTAATGTCCTTCATTGCTTGAGATTGAGCTTTCAAAATAAATGATTTTCTACCTACATGGGATGACATGCCCTTCTCTAAATCTAGCCCCCTGCTAAGACTTCCAACTAATCTTTTTTAATCTGTGAACTCAACATGTAATCATATTTTAACATGGTATTTAAGGATGAGGATCCCGTGGGGGAGGCTTAAGGGATAAAATAAGAGGAGTGTTATGAGGAATCCTCGGGAATCAACTCCAATCTTTTACCATCTATGGGTAGGAAAGGGGTTGAGATAGGAGCACCAGTAGGAAAAGAAGGGCCTTTTGGGATTGGATTTTCATTAAATTGGGATAAAGGAGGGTCAACCATCTCACAACTATGGTCCCCTACGATTCCAACACCTTTCTAAAAAACCTCCTTTTCAATAATTGAAAAATTCAGAGCCTTAAGGGGAGTACATAAAGACTTACCAGTACTAGTTGACATTTAAGCCGCGAGGCAGGGGATAACTGGCTTTGAGCCACTAGCCTTCAACATACTATTTTTTCTTGAATTATCTTCCACCACCTTTTCGTTTTCAACTACCCATGAATATGCTTTCCTCTTCCAGGTCTTCTTAAATGGTGGAAAATGTGATGGTGGTCTACGACACTAAGATAATAAGTGTCCCACCTCGTAACATCCATAACACCAGAATGGGATTTTTTAGTAGTCAATCCACTAAGTCCGTGAAAAATTATTGTAAACCAACTTGAGCTCATCTAATAATCCAACTCTCAAGTCGACTTCTACTTGGAGCCATGCCCACATTCTATTGGTTTTCTCCTCTCAGCCTGGCTCATTTCCTACAAATTTCCCGATATGGTTTCCTATAGAAGCCAAGATTGATTCATTCTAGAAAACAAATGACAAATTTGGAAATATAGCACAAACCTTTGTGGGGGAAAGAATAACTCTGACCTGGTCAAAGTCGATCGATCAATCGTTCAAAATTAAACTTGATGGAGCCCAATTCCATACTCTACTAAAAACTTATGCTAGATCTTGGCTGCTTCTAAATTTAAATACAATCCATCCCTGGGCCAAAGTGTGGTAAATTAGGTGATACCCTAGTCAACCCAACCCAGGTTTCTGTAGTATTCCAGATATAAATCAGTATGGAGAACAACAATAATTAGCTAGAAATTGCAGAGAAACAATGATATAACTAGAATGATACCACAATAATACCAGAATAACACTAGAAGAGCACTTTGATTACTGAGAGAAATGTTCACTTGCCTTTTTGAGGGGGAAACCTCCAACAGAGCAGAGCTCTATTACAATAATATCCAAGACAAAACTTCTCATACCCTCTATTCCTATTTATACTAAATCTGTCTATCCAAAAGAACAATCTAGAGGAAGATCCTTCTAGAAGTGGAAGCTTCTATTAGGTATTCTTACATTTGACTTATTCCTCCTTATTTCTAGGCCTTATTAATATTGACCTTTATTACATGGAAATATATTATTCTACCCACTTGAGGGGTTAGGTAGGTTAGGTCCCTAACATGCCACCCCCCTTAGAATCAATCTTGTTCTCAAGGCTTGAGATGAGGAAATTGTTGCAGAATGTTAGCAGGCTCCCAGGAGGCATCTGTTGGAGTTGTATCTTTCCACTGAACTAACACTTCCTTGATGGTACGATGACGAAGATGACGCTCTCCTTGGTCCAAAACTTCTTGTGGCTGAAACCAGATGGATCCTTCTTCATCCAACTCGGGAAGGTTGGTTTGAGTTTGGCACTTAGTTACAATCACCTTCTTTAAGCAAGAGACATGAAAAATAAGATGGAGCTTAGAATGATTAGGTAAAGCTAACTGATAAGCCACCCGTCGAACGCGCTTGAGAACTGTATAAGGACCATAAAATTTGGGTGCCAGTTTTGACAATGTTCGGCCTTGAGTGAAGTTTTCTTATAAGGTTGCAACTGAAGACATACCTGGTCTCCTTCAAAAAATTGACGTTTTGAGCGACCTTGATCGACTTGTTGCTTCATGCGATTCTAAGCCATGACCAAATTCTCTTTGATGGTATGGAGAATAACCTTACAAACTGTAAGAGTTTGGTCAAACACCTGGACCTTCGATACACTTGGCATGTAGGAGAGAACTAAAGGCGGATTTTGGCCATATACTGCTTCAAAAGGAGTCATGTGAGTAGTTGTATGGTAAGAAGTGTTGTACCACCATTCAAATAATGGTAACCATTGAGCCCATTGATTTTTCCTTTCAGAGGCAAAACACCTCAAATAAGTTTCCAAACACTTATTGACGACTTCAGTTTGACCGTCAATCTGGGGATGATAGGCGGTGCTGAGATGCAATTGGGTGCCCTGGAGTCTGAACAGTTCTTGACAAAAATTTTTGGTGAAAGTTGGATCGCGATCAGAAACAATAGAATGAGGCATGCCATGAAGCTTGAAGATATGATCCATGAAAATTTGAGCCAGAGTTGATGCGATAAATGGGTGTTGAAGAGCACCGAAATTAGCATACTTGGAAAGATGATCCACAACCAACATGATGATGGAATTATTTCCTGATTTAGTTAATCCCACAATCAAATCCATAGAGATGTCCATCCAAATAGCGGGTGGAATCGAAAGCGGTTGGAGTGTGTCGGGAGGTTTGATGGTTTCACCTTTGTTGCGTTGACAAACATCACATTCTGCTACAAAAGTGCGAACATCCTTTTTCATACCATCATAGAAAAAAGAATGTTTGACCCGGTCATAGGTTTTGGTAAACCTTGAATGCCCAGCCGTGGGAGTAGCATGAAGCTTAGAAAGCACCATGGATTTAAGTTGTGACTATTTACTTAAATACAAACGACTTTTGTAGCGAAGTTCATTGTTATGCCAAGAGTACCCTAGGGAAATTGGAGAGTTGGCTTTCAATTGTTGGATCATATGCGATATTTTAGGATCATGTAGCCATTCTTGGCACATAGCTTGGAGCCAATCTGGTACAATGAAGGAGAGGGAAAAAAGGTACCCTTCATCTTCATATTTTCGAGAAAGAGCGTCACAACCACATTTTCCTTGCCTTTCCTGTAAATGATCTCATAATCATAACCAAAGAGCTTAGTTACCCATTTTTGTTGCTCTGGGGAGGAAGGTCGTTGCTCTAGAAAATACTTGAGGCTTTGATGATTTATCTTAGTTTGGAAGTGTTTCCCCAGGAGATAAGGGTGCCAAAGATCCACTGTATGCAGAATAACCAACATTTCCTTTTCATAGATTGATTGTCCCAAATGACATTCAGACAATTGTTTGCTAGTAAAGGCCAAAGGTTTGCCTTCTTGCACAAGGCATCATATTCAAGGACAAAGGTTTTTGTGAAATCAGGAAGGGCTAAGATCAGAGTAGTACACATAGCTGCCTTCAAAGCTTGAAAATCCTGATCTGCTGCGAGAATCTTGATCTGCTGCGAGAATCCAAGTGAAAGAATTATTTTTAAGGAGAGCAGTGAGAGGGGAATAAATCTTCCCATAATTCCGAACAAACTTGCGATAATAGCCGGTTAAACCCAAAAAACCACGCAAGATTTTGATAGTCTTCGGGCAAGTCAAATCCTACATTGCTTCAATCTTTTTAGGATCCACCCGGACACCAACCTTTCCAACAATATGACCCAAGTACTCTACTTCTGAGGCTCCAAAGGCACATTTAGAGCATTTGAGGAAAATTTTGTGCTACAAGAGTAGATGGAGAATTTGATCCACATGGGAAAGATGAGATTGCCAAGTTTTACTATAGATGAAAATATCATCAAAGAAAACTAAGACAAAATGATGGAGAAAAGGACAGAAGACATGATTCATGAGTCTTTGGAAGGTAGAGGGGGCATTACACAGGCCAAAGGGAATGACCAAAAACTCATAGTGACCCTCGTGAGTTCGAAAGGTAGTCTTGGGTATGTTAGCTTCTTGCATACGTATCTGGTGGTAGCTAGAACGTAGATCAAGTTTAGTGAAGTTGACGTAAACGCGCCACCGGGCACGTCCTCTCCCACCAGGACCTTCTTTTTCTTAGGCCCGAAGAGCTAAATTGCTTCTTCAAATCCCTTATCGGGACTCTTCTACACCCACATGACTCCCCTGACGATCTCCCTTTGTTCTATCGAGAAATCAGACTTCGCGTATTTGCGAGCCTTAACTCCCAAATTCAGGTCTCCCAATCCCCGAAACCCGATGAAAGTCCCTCAACGTTTTCCTTTTCTCTAATCGGGAATTTTCCCGATCGGGAAATCGACACTTGTGAGGTCGTATATCACTTACCTCACGGATCCCTGATTTTCGATCGATGATGATACTCTCTGCTCCCCTTAGCTCCTTCCGGCTAATTCTTTCGCATGTGACCTGCTGGTCCACATGACCACAGTCTTTCCCCTATCAGAGTTTCGGACTTCGCAGAATTGAAATGCGTAGAACTTACGCCCTTGAAATTCCTGATTCTCCGATTTCTGATGCCACTTGGCGTCTACTCCCCACCAGGGTTGACCCTTCGACACCGGTCCTCCACTATGGCGCCTATGGCCCACTCTCCAGCGTTGCTCGAGAAATCACGTTTCGGAAATTTGCGATTTTCGTTACACAATTTCACAAGAACCTCCGAATCCCGAAACCCGCTATGTGCTGACACATGTCCCCACTGGAATGTTACGACGGTGGGACCGTCGCGTTTCAGGATTTTGCGACTTCTCCTGTCGTGAGTTTCTCGACACCAAGAATCCCGAAATACCGAACCCCGAACTCTTTCAGATCCTCAGACACGCGTCTCTCGGATCAACGACTATGACTGTGTCGGGAAATCGCGGATCGCGATTTCATTATGCATGAGGTTCACGACTCTGAAAACCCCGATATCCCGAACTCTGAACTATCCGGGATCTCTTGCCACGTGTCCTCGCCGATGGACGGTGCAAAACTCCCGTCGAGAAATCGCAAATCGCGATTCCAACAGGTGAGAGTTCTATGTCCCTGGAAACCCCGAAATGCCGAACCCCGACTCGTTCCGGATTGTCGACACGGGTCTCATCCGAGATCTACGGCTATGATCCCTTCTTGGGATTTTGGGACTTATGAGGTCTTGATTCTCTTGTTTAACGAAACCCCGATGAAGCTAATATCCCGATGACTCCTCTGGGTTCTTCCTCTGCTCCTTTGGGCTTAAACCCCGCGCAACTTCTTGAGATCTAACGGCTGATGGGATTTCACAATTTCCTCAGCGAATCCTGACCATCAATTAATCCTCCTTGAGGATTTCTTGGGGAGGCTAAATGTCCTTTCACAGAACTTGCTCTCCAACGCCTGCGCTTGCAACTCCTGCTCGAACCTTCCTCGACCCAAACCTCCTGGGCTCTCTTTCAATGATACCACGAAGGTGCTAGACCTCCTGAGATTTTCCACTCTGATTCTTTCAGAGGAATTTGCGCACACTCCTCGCGCTCGACGTTCAACGACTTTTCAAGTGTTGAATCCTTCCGACTCTGCGCACTTTCTGCAACAACAGTCTTCAATTTCCTTTGCTCAGCTTAACAACTGAGACTTATTCTTCAGCCTGCGCACCCCTTTGCACGGCTTCAACAACTCACTTCCACTTCTGGGTGAATGAGAACAAAAGTTAAACTACTGAGCCTTCATCAACGCACTCCTTGCGGATGAATTCAACTGCACATCTTATAGGAATCTCCTGGATCAGATAGAGAAACAATTGAAACTCATTCCATATCTCCCTTTTAGACTTCAGTTTGAAACATGAAATCACATGCACAACATATACAAAGAAAATGCATAACAAGAAACAAACATTCATGAGCACATCAACAATACACAGAGAAAACAACACAAACCATGTGCTTGAATCAAAGCTTCATTCTATTAATTCAAATGCCTGTACATGGGTGTTCTTCATACAGTATTCTCCGCTGGCTCTTCTCTTCTTCTGAATGCTTGATAATGTTACAATGATACAATGAGGGTGTCTATATCCGTTTTCCCTCTCAGACTCTAAACTATCAAATCTAGACTTAAACATCCTATCTACCAGCATTAAATCTATTAAATGCCTCCTATCTACCTAAGGACGAGAGATTAAGGCTCAAAGTCCAATACAATATACAAATGAGCCTCCATGAATGGTTCATTAAAGACTTGCGCTACAATCCCAAAGCACTTCAAAAATTTGGGTTTGTTTATCCAGCTGATCTCCGCTTGATGTGCTGGCTCGCTTGATGAGTTGGCGATGCTCCTGCATCATACTCCTCGGCTTGAAAACTTTCATGGGCTCCTGTCCATGAGCTCCTGCACGATTTGTCCATTCTTTTGAATCTCTGCTTCAGTCTCCCAGCTGACATCTTCCATTGGATGGTTCCTCCATTTAACCAGATATTCGAAGTATTGCTTCCATCTGGTCCTTTTGATGACTCTCTTGTCAAGTATACGCTCCATCTGTGGCTTTTCTGCGATCGGCATCTGCTTCTGCCACTAGATTTCTGGCTGTTCATCACTTCTAGCTCCTGCTTCCTCAACCTTATATGGATATAAGTCTGAGACATTGAATGTCGGAGATATTCCGATCTCGTCCGACAACTCAATTTCATAAGCGTTTTCTCCTAATTTCTTCAGGACTCTGTATGGCCCAATTTTCTTCATTTTGAGCTTATTGTATGTTCCCCTTGGGAACCTTTCCTTCCTCAGGTGTGCCAGAACTAGATCACCAACCTCGAACTGAAGTTGTCTCCGATGCTGATCTGCTCTGCGCTTATATTCCTGGTTTGATTCCAGCAATCGCTTCTTCACCTTGCTGTGAAGTTCTTCCATCGCCTCTGCGAATTCTTCAGCGCTTGCACTCTTGGTTATTATCTGTTCTAAATCCCTCAGTTCAGATACTCCTCTTGGCTGCCTTCCATATACAATCTCAAATGGACTTTTGCCTATGCTCCTGTTCACTGAATCGTTGTAAGCAAACTCTGCCTGTGGCAACACATTGTCCCAACTGCTGTGGTGCTCTGTCACCAAGCTTTTGAGTAAGTCTCCCAGACTTCTATTTACCACCTCTGTTTGCACATCCGTTTGAGGATGATAGGATGAACTAAACATCAAGTTAGTCCCCATCTTCTTCCAGAGTGTCCTCCATAAATGTCCAATGAATTTCGTATCCCTGTCCGATACTATACTTCTGGGTAACCTATGAAGTCTAATGATCTCCTTGAAGAACAAATTTGCGATATGAGTCGCATCGCTGGTCTTCTGGCATGGGATAAAATGTGCCATTTTGGAAAACCTGTCAACCACCACAAAGATCGAATCATGTCCTCTTTGCGTCCTAGGCAATCCCAATACGAAATCCATGCTGATTTCATCCCACGGCCTCTCGGGTATGGGTAATGATTGATAGAATCCTGCATTCTGCTTCCTGCCCTTTGAATCCTGACAAATTCTACATCTGTCAACAAATCTCTTGACATATGCTCGCATCCTCGGCCATAAATATGACTCATTCAACTTTGCGAATGTTTTTTCATGGCCAAAGTGTCTTGCCAATCCACCGCTGTGCTTTTCCTTCAATAAGTTCTCTCTCATGGAGCAATTCAGAATGCATAGTTGATTGCCTCTGAACAACAATCCTTCCTGGATCATATAATCTATCCATGGGCTTCTGTCTCTGAGAACGATATTCTCAGCTGCCTCATATGCCTCTGCAAAATCTGCATCACTTGCATACATGTCCCTAAGATTTTCAAAACCCAATGTTTTGACCCGGAACTCCTGCAAAAATAAACACTTCCTTCTCAAAGCATCAACCACTTTGTTAGCAGTACCTGAAATGTGTTTAATTACAAATGTAAAATTCTGCATATACTCTACCCATTTAGCATGTTTCTGATTCAACTTTTCCTGTTGAGTCACAAACTGTAATGCATGATTATCACTATACAAAACAAATTCTTACGGAATTAAGTAATGCCTCCACTTCTTCAGTGCCTGTATGATAGCATAAAATTCTTTATCATACATGGAGTACTTCACTTTTGCCTCATCCAACTTCTCGCTGAAATATGCAATTGGTCTGTCCTCCTGGCTCAAGACCGCTCCTATGGCAAAGCCACTTGCATCACATTTCACTTGGAACACCTTCGTAAAATCCGACAGCGCCAAAATCGACTGTTCTGTGATCTTCCACTTCAACAGATTGAAACTCTTCTCTGCCTCTTCAGTCCAATGAAAAGATTTATGTCTTTTCTTGACAGTATCCATCATCGCTGCGCTAATCCCACTGAAATTCCTGATGAATTTCCGGTAGAAACTAGCCAGTCCATGAAAACTTCTCACCTCGAAAATATTTCTCGGTGATGGCCAATTTTTAATTACCTCCACTTTACTTGGATCCATCTTTAATTCATTCGCCGATAAGACAAATCCCAAATAAATGAGTTATGTCTTCATAAATGAAGATTTCCTCATGTTGATCAACAACTTCTCCTGCTGTAGCTTCTTCATTACTGCAGCTAAATGCTTCAGATGTTCTTCTTTTGTTTTGCTGAAAATCAATATGTCATCCAGATAAACAATGACAAACTTACCAATGAATTCCTTCAGCACTTCATTCATCAACCTCATGAAGGTACTCGGTGCATTCGTTAAGCCAAATGACATGACTAGCCATTCGTACAACCCTTCGTTGGTCTTGAAGGTTGTCTTCCATTCATCGCCTTCCCTCATGCGAATTTGATGGTATCTGCTTTTCAAATCCACCTTTGAAATTTTTTTTGGCTCCACTTAAACAGTCCATCAAGTCATCCATCCGTGGCAATGGAAACCTGTACCTAATGGTTATCTTGTTAATGGCCCTGGAGTCTGTACACATTCTCTAACCTCCATCCTTCTTTGGACTCAGTACCATTGGAACGACACACGGGCTTAAACTTTCCCTGATCAGTCCTTTATCGAATAGTTCCTGCACCTGCCTTTTGACCTCTTCGTTCTCCTGTGGCGTCAACCTGTACGCAGCTTTGTTCGGTAAACTGGCTCCGGGTATGAGGTCTATATGATGACTCACACTCCTTATCGGTGGCAACGAATGAGGTAATTCGTCTACCACAATGTCAGCGAACTCTTCTAGCAGTTCCTGAATTTCTTCCGGCAAATCATCCACTCTTGTGCTGGTCAAAACAATTTTTGGTTTCCTGATCACAAAGAATTGTGGATCTTCCTTCTTCTTTACTTCCACCAGAAGTTCCTTCCCACTCATGAGAAGTACAATATTTCTCGGCTCTGGTTTTACTTCTTTTTCTTTAATTGGAAGTAACATATGTGTTCTCCCATTCTTCTCCAAAGTATACGTATTCATCTTCCCATCATGAATTACGTTCCTGTCATATTGCCATGGTCTGCCTAGCAATAAATGACATACATCCATAGGAATAACATCACAGAGTATTTTATCATTGTATCCTCCTATCTTGATGTCAACTAAGCACTGTTTAGTGGAACTTACCTGATGTCCCTTCTGTAGCCATGAAACTTTGTATGGACTTGGATGATCAGTCGTCTCCAACTCCAGTTTCTCCACCATATCGGTTGAAACGAGATTGTTTGTGCTACCGCTATCCACGATAACCTTGCACTTCCTGTCTTTGGTCTTGCATGTGGTTCTGAAAAGTCTATTTCTATGAGCCGTGTCCTCTACCTCCTTCTCGGGTGTTAAGAGAACTTTACGCATCATCAACGACCTTCCGTCTTCTGCATCTTCTGCCTCATCATTTCGCCTCTGTGCCTCGACGATGTGAGCTTCTCCTCCATCCTTCTTCCTATCTGGACAATCAACTGCCTTGTGTCCATTCTTTCCACATGTGAAGCATGTGATGACTCCACCTCTGCCTATTCCTCTACCTCTGGTACAAGGAAATGTGTTATTATCAGCGTATCCTCCGCTCTGTTCTGTCTGCTGCCTTCGCTGATCAGCGTGCTGGCCTCGCTATGAACTTCCACCTCTTTCTGTTCTAGTCTGAGGCTTCTTCCCGTCATCCTTGGATTTCTGGAACCTATCTTGGACAACTGACTTACCTTTTGGCTGGCTCCTACCTCGGCCTCGCTGTGCTGGCTTACGGCTTAGCTTCTCCTCAGCTTTCAACGCCATCTGATACACATCCTCCACCGTTCTGATGGTTGTCATACTCATCTCATCCTAGATATCGTATCTCAAGCCATTCATATATCTGGCAACTTTTTCATCATCGCTCTCCCGATGACCTGCTCTGATATTGAGCTTGTAGAATTCTTCAGTGTACTCCTTCACTGTCATTAACTTCTGTCTCAGGTTCTGTATTCTCCTGAACAATGTGATTTTATAGTCCCTTGGGATGAATTTTGCCTTCATCTTCGCAATCATTCGATCCCAACTTTTGATCTTTTACTTGCCTTTGGAACGTCTATCTGCTTGAAGCTCGCCCCACCATAATGCTGCATGTCCCTTCAATTTTGTGACAGCATGCCTGACCTTTTTATCTTCTTCGATATCTTCATAATCGAAATAAGTATCAAGAGCTCTAATCCAATCTAGAAGCTCTTCTGCATCCAGACTTCCTTCATAAGCTGGAATGTCCATCTTTGTTTTTGAACTCATCCGGGCGATAGCTTTAATTAACCGCTCGTTGGCTGCATCTTCAGCTGCAACTTCTCCTTGTGGTTCAACTTCAACTTCACCTTCGGAGTCGCTCAGATCTCCAGCACTGGCTGTGCATCTCTGCGCTGCTTCCATATCTTCTAATCTCACTCGGAGATCATGTATCTGCCTTTCCATTTCTGTATTCTGTACTTGTCTTCCTCTGCCTCTCTGGTTTCCCCTATCCTCTGGATCGGGATCAGGTGATTGTCTTTCTCTCCTCGGCGGCATGGTGAAATTTTCTCTTCTTCTCTGCTACAGAAAACAGAGAAATTTTCTCGCTCTGATACCACTTTGACGTGTATCAGAGTGCTTCTTTCCTTCCTCACTCCTCTTGCCTAAAATATACAGACAATAAATCCGCTCTGATACCACTTTGACGCAAGTATCAGAGTGTCTTCCTTCTCTGCCTCTTCCTGCCTGAAATATACAGACAAGATATCCGCTCTGATACCACTCTGATGTAAACGCGCCACCGGGCACGTCCGCTCCCACTAGGACCTTCTTTGTCTTAGGCCCGAAGAGCTAAATTGCTTCTTCAAATCCCTTATCGGGACTCTTCTACACCCACAGGACTCCCCTGATGATCTCCCTTTGTTCTATCGAGAAATCGAACTTCGCGTATTCGCGAGCCTTAACTCCCAGATTCGGGTCTCCCAATCCCCGAAACCCGATGAAAGTCCCTCAATGTTTTCCTTTGCTCTTATCGAGAATTTTCCCGATCGGGAAATCGACACTTGTGAGGTCGTATATCACTTACCTCACGGATCCCTGATTTTCGATCGACGATGATACTCTCTGCTCCCCTTAGCTCCTTCCGGCTAATTCTTTCGCATGTGACCTGCTGGTTCACATGACCACAGTCTTTCCCCTATCGGAGTTTCGGACTTCGCAGAATTGAAATGCGTAGAACTTACGCCCTCGAAATTCCAAATTCTCTGATTTCCAATGCCACCTGGCGTCTACTCCCCACCAGGGTTGACCCTTCGACACCTGTCCTCCACTATGGCACCTATGGCCCACTCTCCAGCGTTGCTCGGGAAATCACGTTTCGAAAATTTGCGATTTTCGTTACACAATTTCACAAGAACCTCTGAATCCCGAAACCCACTATGTGACGACACCTGTCCCCACTGGAATGTTACGACGGTGGGACCGTCGCGTTTTGGGATTTCGCGACTTCTCCTGTCGTGAGTTTCTCGACACCAAGAATCCTGAAATACCGAACCCCGAACTCTTTCAGATCCTCGGACATGCGTCTCTTGGATCAACGACTATGACTGTGTTGGGAAATCGCGGATCGCCATTTCGTTATGCATGAGGTTCACGACTCCGGAAACCCTGATATCCTGAACTCCGAACTATCTGGGATCTCTCACCACGCGTCCTCGCCGATGGACGATGCAAAACTCCCGTCGGGAAATCGCAAATCGCGATTCCAACAGGCGAGAGTTCTATGTCCCTGGAAACCTCGAAATGCTGAACCCCGACTCGCTCCGGATTGTCGACACGGGTCTCGTCCGAGATCTACGACTATGATCCCTTCTCGGTATTTCGGGACTTATGAGGTCTCGATTCTCTTGTTTAACGAAACCCCGATGAAGCTAATATCCCGATGACTCCTCTGGGTTCTTCCTCTGCTCCTTCAGGCTTAAACCCCGTGCAACTTCTCTAGATCTAACGACTGACGAGATTTTGCAATTTCCTCAGCGAATCCTGACCATCAATTCCTCCTCCTTGAGGATTTCTTGAGGAGGCTAAATGTCCTTTCACAGAACTTGCTCTCCAACGCCTGTGCTTGCAACTCCTGCTCGAACCTTCCTCGACCCAAACCTCCTGGGCTCTCTTTCAACGATACCACGAAGGTGCTAAAACTCCTGAGCTTTTCCACTCTGATTCTTTCAGAGGAATTTGCGCACACTCCTCGCGCTCGACGTTCAACGACTTTTCAAGTGTTGAATCCTTCCGACTCTGCGCACTTTCTGCAACAACAGTCTTCAATCTCCTTTGCTTAGCTTAACAACTGAGACTTCTTCTTCAGCCTGCGCACCCCTTTGCACGGCTTCAACAACTCACTTCCACTTCTGGGTGAATGAGAACAAAAGTTAAACTACTGAGCCTTCATCAACGCACTCCTTGCGGATGAATTCAACTGCACATCTTGCAGGGATCTCCTGGCTCAGATAGAGAAACAATTGAAACTCATTCCATCTCTCCCTTTTAGACTTCAGTTTGAAACATGAAATCACATGCACAACATATACAAAGAAAATGCATAACAAGAAACAAACATTCATGAGCACATCAACAATACACAGAGAACACAACACAAACCATGTGCTTGAATCAAAGCTTCCTTTTATTAATTCAAATGCCTGTACATGGGTGTTCTTCATATAGTATTCTCTGCTGGCTCTTCTCTTCTTCTGAATGCTTGATAATGTTACAATGATACAATGAGGGTGTCTATATCCGTTTTCCCTCTCAGACTCTAAACTATCAAATCTAGACTTAAACATCCTATCTACCAGCATTAAATCTATTAAATGCCTCCTATCTTCCAAAGGACGAGAGCTTAAGGCTCAAGGTCCAATACAATATACAAATGTGCCTCCACGAATGGTTCATTAAAGACTTGTGCTACAATCCCAAAGCACTTCAAAAATTTGGGTTTGTTTATCCAGTTGATCTCCGCTTGATGTGCTGGCTCGCTTGATGAGTTGGCAATGCTCCTGCATCAGAAGTACTGAGCACCACTCAACTCATCCAAGAGATCATCAATGACAGAAATGGGGAACTTGTCCTTGATGGTGAGCTTATTGAGGGCATGAAAGTTAGGACACATGTGCCAAGTACCTTCTTTCTTAAGTACCATGAACACATGGGAAGAATAAGGACTGGTATTAGGGCGGATAACACCCGCTTGGAGAAATTCCTGCATTATTTTCTCAATTTCATTCTTTTGGGAAAAAGCGGTGACGATAAGGGAGAACATTGGGAGGAAGACTACCAGGAAAAAGGGGAATGCAATGATCATGAACACCATGAGAAGGAGGAAGTCCCTGAGGGGTGGAAAAAACAACTTGATGTGTGGAAAGGATAGCTTGGCAGTTAGGATGCACAGAGGGTGTCTCAACGACTTGAATAGAATGGAGTTGAGAAATGATACCAGAGTGGCCTTTCTTGATGATATTTTCCATGCGATGGGAACTAATGACCTTAGAAGAACAAGTTGTGAGACCTTAGAATTGATACCTTTGTCCATCCTGTTGGAATTGCATGGTTAATTCCTTAAAATCCATAAGAATGGGACCCAAAGTGCATAACCATTCATCACCTAGCACGATGTCACAACCTCCCATGTCAATGGAAAGCATATGAGATTTCAGTTGGTAATGTCCAATTTGAAGACAAACATTTTTACAATGCCCACCACATTTCATGGACCCATTATTGGCTATGATGATTTGAAAATTATTGACAACACAAATATAACAATTGGTTTCTTGGGCAATGCGACGATGAATAAAATTGTGGGTGCTACCACTATCAACAAGGATGATGAACTTCCTGTGCTTAATGTAGCCAATGAGATTGAGCATTTGTGGGGCCAAGAATCCAGTGAGGGCATGGAAGGAATAGGTGGGTCAACAGGCTCCTGGGTGGCATCGGGAAGGGAGGGTTCTTCAACAAGGGGAACTATCACATCCTCTTCAAGAACATCTTCGAAAATGGCCATAAATAGTTTTTGTTCCTTACACTTGTGCCCCATAATATATTTTTCATCACAATTATAACAAAGACCCTTCAGTTGGCATTCAACCATTTCAGCCCTAGTTAGTTTCTGGACCTTGAGGGGAGTGACAGGGGGGTTAGGATTAGTGGATCGAGGGCAAGGAAC